>VZQC01006735.1:944222-964635 GCA_009823505.1 Rhizomys pruinosus
ACCTGTGCCCCTTTTCTAAGCCTAGGGAACAACCTGCGGAAGAGGGGGCGTGGTAGAATGTAAGGGCTGCGATTGGGGTGAATGGTGAAACTACAGCAATGTAGTCTGGACACTCATTTGATCAACTTGATTGAACAAACAACCTGTCACCCCCCACTGGATGGTGGGGCTGTAGGTGTTTGGGCACAACAGCCTGCAGATAGGTTTTGCATGAAGGATGCTTGTACTCATGGATTATCACATATAGCTAAAAATGAAAAAAAAAACTGAGAGAAAGATGCAGGACAGTTATGGCAGAATGCATGAACTGGGATGGGGTGGGGGTGGGGGGGAGGGAAAGGGAAATAAGCCTGAACTGAATTGGAAAAATGTATGAAATGCACAAAGCATCAATAAAAACTAATTTAAAAAAAAAAGTGTATTCTCTGGTATTAGGGTGGAATATTCGGTAGAGGTCCATGAGGTCCATTTGGTGTATCATATAGTTCAGTTCAGATGTCTCTGTTTATTCTTTGTCCTGTTGACCTATCCAAAGGACTCAGTGGGGTATTGAAGTCCCCTACTATGAGTATACTGGGGTTACTGTGTGACTTGTGGTCCTGGAGAATTGTCTTTATAAAGTTTGGTGGACCAGAGTTTGGTGCATATATATTCATGATTGTGAAATCTTCTTGGTTAGTTGTTCCTTTGATAAAAATGTAATGGCCTTCTTTGTCTCTTCTGATTTCTTTTACTTTAAAATCTATTTTGTCTGATATTAAAATAGCAACACCTGTTTTCTTTTTGGTACCATTTGCTTGGAATATTTTTTTCCATACTTTCACTTTAAGGTGGTGCCTATCCTTGAAGGTAAGATGTATTTCTTGTAGACAGCAAATCGATGGATTCTGTTTCCTAATCCAATATCCCAGTCTATGTCTTTTGATTGGGGAATTTAGTCCATTAATATTTAAAGTTATGACTGATAGGTTTGTGTTGCTTCCTTTTGCCTTGTTATCCATTTGCTGTTTGGGTATAGGTTTCTACATCTGCAGTTAAACTTTTAGCGATTTCTCTTTCTAGTTGCTTGGAGATGGTTGCTCCTTTCTTCTGTCCTTTGAATTGCTTCACGTATTCTCTGAAGGGTTGGTTTTCCGGACATGTATTCTTTCAACTTGTTCATGTCACGGAAGATTTTTCTCTCTCCTTCAATTATAATCGACATTTTTGCTGGGTATAGTAACCTGGGTTGGCATCTATTGTCCTTTAACACTGGGAATGCTTTGTTCCAGGTTCTTCTTGCTTTCCTAGTTTGCGTTGAGTGGTCAGTTGTAACTCTGATAGATTTCCCCTTATAGGTCACTTGTTTTTCTCTTGTGGCTTTAAGGATTTTGTCTTTGTTTTGGGTGTCTAGCATTTTAACTATGATGTGGCATGGAGAATTTCTTTTCTGATCTTGTCTGTTTGGAGTTCTATTGTGCTTCTTGTATTTGTATTGTCTTTTTTTAGTTTGGGGAAGTTTTCATCTATTATTCTGTTGAAGATCTGATCAATACCATTGTCTTGGGATTCTTCTTCCTCTACTCCTATGATGTGGAGGTTTGATCTTTTCATAGTGTCCCACAGTTCTTGGTTGTTCCACTTTTGTGTATTTTTTAAATATTTCATAATCTTTCCTTAAGGTTTTTAGTTGTTCTGTGTTATCTTCCAGGTCTGATATTCTTTGTTCTGCTTCCGCCATTCTGCTTCTGAGGCTTTTTCCATTCCTTTCCTCTTGATTGGATGAGTGTTTGATTTCCTTTTTCATTTCTTCTTCTGATTTCCTTAGTATTTCTACTTCTTTTTGGAGCTTCTCAATCTCTTCCTGTAGCTCTTTGCTTTGCTGGTTGGTTTCCTTATCTTTTTCAGCATGGGATCTTTTTAGTGTTTCCAGTTCCTTCCGGAATTTGTCTTTCTCTCTCTCTAGGTCCTTCTTGAGTTCTTCATTCTCTTTTCTTAGTTCTTTGATTTGCTCTTTATAATCTTGTATTTCTTTAAATATGTTCCCAATTGTGTTTTTGATATCTGTGTCCTGGGCCATCCCCTGGGGGATGCAACTATAGGAATCTTCCATAGGGTTGGTAGAGCTTAATGCAGGATTATCCTGCCCCTTTCCCGATTTGTCTCTTTTTTGTGTTTTCCTGGAATAGGGGCTTCTCCCTTGCCTGTAATTCCAATGTTGAGTCCTAAATGCATCTATCGCTGTGTTGAAGGCTTGCTTGGTCTTGTCCTCCTTCCAGAGGCCTGTCAGTAATCCCAGTTTTGTGTGGGGGGGGGGTGGCTGTTGGACCAGGCGCTTTAGCCCACGCCCCAGCACCTGCACTTGCCTCAGCTGGACTTGGGAGATCTCAGATCTCAAGACTCAACACCACCTTTTATACCAGCTGGTATATAAACTCCGCCCCCACAGCCACAAAAGCCAATTAAGCCAAAGACAACTGGATTAACTATATTAAATCAATCAGCAATCAGCCTTGCTGAAGCACCCAGTTGCTGCCTACCTACCTGTGCTTGCCTCAGCTGGACTTGGGAGATCTCCGTAGTCTTTCTTTATTTGCTTGTTGTTGGTGTAAAGAAAGGCTACTGATTTTTCTAGATTTATTTTGTATCCTGCCACTTTACCAAAGCTCTTAATCATTTCTAGAAGTTTTCTGGTGGAGTTCTTAGCATTCCTTAGGTAGACAATCATATCATCAGCAAAAAGGGATAGCTTGACTTCCTCTTTTCCAATTAGATCTCCTTTAATTTCCTTTTCTTGCCATATTGCCCTAGCAAGGGTTTCAAGCACTATATTGAAAAGGAAGATTTTTTTTTATTTTTATTTATTTCTGTATGTGTATGAATGTACTGTCTGCATGTAGGTTTGTGCACCTGTGTCGTGCAATGCCGCGGAGGTCAGAAGAGGGTCTTGGATTCCCCTGGAACTGGAGTTCTCCTGGAATTGGAGTTTCAGATGGTTCTTAGCCACCATGTGGGTGCTGGGGATCGAACCTGGGTCCTCTGTAAGAGCTGTTGGCACTCTTAACCACTAGGCCATCTCTCCAGGCCCTGAACACTTTTTAAGATGTTTAAGATGTCTCTTTTGAGTGGCTGGAGAGATGGCCTAGCGGTTAAGAGCACCAGTGCTCTTGCAGAGGACCCGGGTTTGGTCCCCAGCACCCACATGGCGGCTGAGAACCATCTGTAACTCTCATTCCAGGAGAACTCCAGTTCCAGGGGAATCCGAGACCCTCTTCTGACCTCCGCAGCATTGCACAACATGGGTGCACAGACCTACATGCAGACAGTACATTCATACACATAAAAAAAATAAATAAAATTAAAAAAATATTAAAAAAAGATGTCTCTTTTGAGACAGGGTCTCCCTTTAGTCCCAGCTGGCCTGGAGCTCGCTCTGTAGACCAGGCTGGCCTTGAACTCACAGATATCCACCTGGCTCTGCCTCCTGAGTGCTGAGATTAAAGGCATGAACTACCACGCCTGGCTATGTTTTTGAGCAGTTTATATATTCTGGAAGTTAATGCTCTGTCAGATGTATGGGAGGTGAAGGTTTCCTCCCACTCTGTGGGTTTTTTCTTCACTTCCTTGCTTCTTTTGCTGTATGGAAGCTTTTGAGTTTAATGAGGTCCCACTTCTCAATTGTTGACCTTATTTTCTGTGCAGCTGCTGTCTGATTTAGGATTCCTTTCCTATGCTTATGTCTTGTAGGTTACTGCCAAACTGCCAAAATTTTATCACCTTCAGAGTTTCAGGTTTCATGTTGAGGTCCTTGATCTGGTCCTTGATCCATTTGGAGGTGATTTTTGTACAGGGTGAGAGGTAGGGGTTTAATTTCATTCTTCTACAAGTGGTGATCCAGTTTTGCCAACACCATTTGCTGAAGATGCTGTCTTTCCTCCATTGACTTTTCTTGGCCCTTTTGTCAAATAAGATGAGGTGGCTGAAATTGCATGTGCTCAAGTTTGGATCTTCAATTTTGTTCCATTAGTCAACAGGTCTGTTTTTGTGCCAGTACCAGGATGTTTTTATGACTATAGCCCTGTAGTATAGTTTGAAATCTGGTATAGAGATCCCCCCTGAAATGCTCTTTTTGCTCAAGACTGCTTTGGCTATTCAGGTCTTTTGTTTTTCCATATGAATTTAAGGATTTTTATTTCCAATTCTGTGAAGAAACTCATGGGGTTTTTAGTTTGGATTGCATTGAATCTGTATATTAATTTGGGTAGAATGGACATTTTTACTATATTAATTTTTATAATCCATGAACATGGGCAGTTTTTCCATCTTCTGATGTCTTGTTCTTCAATCTCCTTCAGGTGTTAAAAATTTTTCTATTCTTTGGGCTGGAGAGATGGCCTAGTGGTTAAGAGCACCGACTGCTCTTGCAGAGGACCCAGTTTCAATCCCCAGCACCCACATGGCGGCTGAGAACCATCTTTAACTCCAGTTCCAGGGGAATCCGACACCCTCTTCTGACCTCCACGGCATTGCACAACACGGGTGCACAAACCTACAGGCAGACATTACATTCATACACATAAAAAATATAAAATAAAATTAAAAGAAAAATGTTCTATTCTTACCCATTACATTCTGTTAAAGAAAAAGTGATACTATGTTGATTTTACATTCTGCTAATGTGTTGAGACAACACTTAAGCATTCTGGAAGGACAGGCTTCAAGCCTCATCTCAAGGACCCTCTGTGGAAGGGCGGCAGCGCTCCTCTCCCCATGTCCACACCTGTGGATGTGCCTAGGTCACAGGAAGGCATGAAATAAATATGTTTTGTAGAATCTGAACGACAGAGCTCAGAGGTGAAGTCTTTGTTTCTGTACCTGCAATATTCTACAATCACCTCTGAGGTTCTCCACTGGGACCTTTCCTAGGAAGGACGCCACTTCTGACTACTCTGGAGAGAGATTCTCATGAGCAGCTATCTGCACTTTGAAGATGAGGTTGTAGAGGACTGGGTTGATGGATGCACTCAGAAAGAAGTTGCAGAGGTCAGTGGGAGGGAGGGGAGGGGTTGCTCCTCTGCTCGACCCTGCCTGACACCTGCAGGCTCTCTCCCGGGTCCCTAGGTATTTATTGTCAGCACTTCCCTCTTCACCAGTTAGAACAGGCATTGGCTCTGTCCTCCAGAAGGCCTTCTGAGTGGCCATGACCTGGGGCTGCTTCTGAGGACTGGGGGATGTTCCTGCTGACCACCGGGAAGCCAAATCCTAAGTAGAAGGGGCACTCTCGAACAGTCTAGAGCCCTTTCCAGTTCTAGTACCCAGCCTTCAACCCTTGTCACATGGCCCATGGACACATCTCACATTCTGTCCCTGCATGACCATTACGTCTTTGTAAATTTGCAAGTTGTGTTGGAAGGAGTTGACTAGGTAACTTCAAGGATCCCTGAAATCTACAATTAAGAGCATTCCCTCCCCTCCCCCTTTTATTAACTTATCCTAAAGAAAGCGGGTATGGGGCTGGAGAGATGGCCTAGCGGTTAAGAGCACCGACGCTCTTGCAGAGGACCCGGGTTCGATCCCCAGCACCCACATGGCAGCTGAGAACCATCTGTAACTCCAATTCCAGGAGAACTCCAGTTCCAGGGGAATCCGAGACCCTCTTCTGACTTCTGAGGCATTGCACAACACGGGTGCACAAACCTACATGCAGACAGTACATTCATACACATAAAATAAATAAATAAGTAAATAAATAAATAATTAATTAATTAATTAATTAAAAAAAAAAAGAAAACGGGTATGTATGTGTGGAAGTCAGAGACAACTTCAGGCTCGGTGGCCAGAGCCTTTACCCACAGCCATTAGTTTTTTTTTTTTTTTTTTTTAAATAGATTCTTATATATGACACGAAAGTAGAAGTGAAATGTGAAATAGTCTAGGGGAACAAGGAGGACTAAGGAAAAGGGGGGGAGGCCAGGAGTTGGGGAGACTGTGTTCAACATAGTGGTTATAGTGGTAACATGGTACTGGGCACAAAGAATAGACAGAAAATATTGGAAAAGAACATAGGTATGTGTACATTTGAATACTGTTGCTAAAATTCCAGGAGGGACATGCCCACATAGTGCCGGCCACTGCCCCCCATGGTCCTCAAGGAAGACTGTACAAAACCACAGTTTGGAAGATTCTTGTGAGTTTAATTGGAAGACTGGCTAGTTGGGAGGGGTACTTGGCCCCTTGGTCCCTCCCTTTCCTTAGAAGGACAACAGGTTCATAATCCTGGGCAGGCAGGCACCCCTACACGTGAGAAAGCATTTGACAGCCAGGGTCAGTCAGTCTTTCAGAGGACCTTGCATGTCACACCCCACTCCTTCCTCCTGCCCTTACATTCTTTCCGCATGCCTTTTCCACAAATTTCCCTGGGGCTCAGAGGGGGTGAAGGAGATAGGATGACCTGTTTCTCATTGTGGCGAGACATCGAGCTCTCGGGTCTTTTATAATCTATTTCCAATGGACTGTTGGCTCATTTCAGAGGTATTTTTCCTACTAATAAAACATAGAAAGTAGCACAAACATTTAAACAAATACACGACCATACAGCCCAAACTATGGGCGCAAACACAAATGCTTGAATGGTATCTTAGCAGGGGCATCACAGTCCTCTAACAAAACGAGTGCAGTGGCTTCCTCACTGGGGCCTAGAACCTCCCCTGCCACTGGGGGTTGACCTGGCTTACAGTATCAGATGTGTGTTCCTCTCCCAGGAGCAGGCCTTCCCCAGCAATTGGAAATTTGCTGGTTGTACATAGACCAGATGAGCCACTACTGCACCAGCAGGAACATCTTGCTTGGCATGGGATAGTGCAGCATGTGGGGTCCATCATGAAAAACAGCTTTTGGGACAATTTTCCCCTAGCAATCTGCATAGTACTTTCCAGCACTATGAAGGCCAGCTGTCCAGTGGCAGAGTTTTCAACTTGCTCCCAGCTAGATTTCTATTTCCTGTATTCACATCATGCCACATCTTCAGCAATAGGGTCTGTCTGCTTCCTGTGTGTAACCAACGTTAATGGCAATAGCCTTTATTGTTTGGGGGGCCTCCAAGGCCTCCGTGGAGAACAGCTTTTGTGTGTGTGTGTGTGTGTGTGTGTGTGTGTGTGTGTGAACCCACCCCTGGTACTGAAATTTTTATCTAACAATTGTACAATTTTTAGGAGTCTCTATTATTTTTATAAGATATCTGTTACTCTTTGGCATCTACAGGCTCAGGCCATTGTAGACTTTTCTCAACTATCCTGGTGGGTATGTGCACAACTTGAATTTTATGTACTGAAACTTGCAAAGACTTTGTATGTTTCATTTTTCCTCCACAGAAAGCAGTCTATGAGGCAGAAGCTGGGCTGTGAACAATCCCAGCAACTACACATCAGGTCTTACTTATCTGGACTTGTCTGTGTGGTGCTGGGGGCAGAACCCAGAGCCTCGCATGTGGTAAGCTGGGGCTTTACTACTCAGCTAGGCAAACCTCCAGCCTGTTTCTCAACATTTTAAATGAACCAGATTTGGGAAAGTTCATGCTAATGTTCCAGACTTTCAGCACGTCTTGCAAAGCAGGAAAGACGGGCAGTTGTGGGTCTTGATCCTGGGGGTCACCTGTAGGCTGGCTAGCTCCATTCGCCACACAGCCCTTACCACTCTCAGCCATCTACAGCTTCTTGCCCAGCCTTTTCCTCACCCTCACCACTCAATGGCTTTTCTAGACTCCAGGTGCTGAGAGATGGCATCTTAATTTTTTTTTTTACACTTGTGTGTCTGTGTGCCCCACAGTATGCATGTGAGGACAGCTTGTGGGAATTAGCTCTCTCCCTCCACCATGTGGGCTCTGAGGATTGACAGGCTTGGCTGCAAGTGCCTTTACTCACAAAGCCATCTTGCCAGGACAATGTGAGAAAGGCTGGGGACTTTATTGCTAATGGGTGAATGTACGCATTTATCACTTAAGAGATGCCCAGCCTGGCAGTTAACTCCTAGGCTCAAGTGATCCTGTCTCAGTCTCCTAAGTAGATGGAGCTAGAAGTGAATGCCACCACTTCTGGCTTCTTCCCACAGGGAAGTTTACTTCACATTCATCTTATTCTTTACATAAAGAAATCAAGACATTTAATGAATTCCACAAAACCCAGTGGTGAGGCTTCTAACTTCACCCCCGAGGCTACTGAACTGCTCCTGGGCTGCTCCTGAGCGGTGAGCGTGCGTCCTCTCAAGGTGAGCTTGCGTACAGCTGGGAAAATTGTTTTAAGCCCCTTCAAAGACAGGAGATTATTTCATTCTCTGAAACAGTCTCAGGCAATGATTAAATGTGTATGAATACAAAAAAACATATCTCGAAAAAGAATGATACAACTTTTATTTCCATGGATTGTACAGATACTTCTGCTACATAGTTCATGAGATTATATTTTTTCACTTGTATGAAGCTCAACCTTATACAACTTTAAGGTGATATGTTTGGTAGTGTATCTATAATCTTTAAAAAGTTGAGTTTTTGGAATGTACAGTATATGAGGTAAAATCAAGATTACATTAAAAATTGTTTTCTCCTCTGCACTAACTTTGCAGTGAGGCTCAAATGGCAAGTACACTATTAAATGACATTTACTATCAAAAATAGGAGTTCATTTGAATTACTATGAAAAACATAAGCCACTGTGTGGCACATTTTACCATTTTAGACATTCAACTATATAGAAATCTCTGGGCTCTTAACACTCAAACTCATTTGTACTGCCAAATGTGGCACTTTTAAGTTTCTAGAAACAATCCTAACCACTGTTGTTTGGGGGGCAAGTTTTCACCCTATTCATAAGAGATTAAATAAAATGTAAACATACAGTGTATGATAGTGACAGGGTTCTCTTCCCACTTGGAAGGCCCAAGTTTATCCATTTCTTTTTTGAACAAAGGTTAATGTTTTTTTTCTACAGCACAGATCATTTGACATAAAACAATCACGATACATGCCCATTCTATTATAAGAGAAATTCTTCAGAGATCTTCAAAGCACAAAACATACGTTCCTTTTTTGACAGACAGAAGTGCTTAGTAATCACTAAAATGCAACCCTCAGCAACTAAAAATTAGTGATTCACTATTCTAAAATACAAATAATAAATTAAAGAAGCTAGTTACAGGTGTCTTACAGGTAACAGATGTGCTAAACAAAAATCTCATGTAAATTCATTACTGACTGTTATTACTGGCAGTCATCAACACCTAGGCGAGATGTACAATGTGATACTTGACAAAATTCAATCTGAGCGTCCAAAACTCACAAATGCAAGCTCACAAAACATTAATGAATTATGCAATTGCAAAGTGCTCTAATGCAACATCAACCACATGCAATCAACAATTTGGAACAGTATGCAAACAGACATTACACATTAAACACTAGCTTTTCAAGAACGAAAGCAGCTTGGAGTTTACTGGTGCAAATTGATTTTGTCTTCGGATTTGGTACCCAACGAAAAGGCTGAGACTGATTGTAAATTCTGATGGCAATGGCAGTAGTTATGGGAGAAGCTGCAAAACCTGTGGGAGTTCCTCAAGCCTACGCCAGAGATGGAATGGTATATATATGTATTTCCTACTTGACATACTCTGCGCACAGCCTCCTCTGTACACACACACCCGTAATACACATACATACAGTTAAAAGGCTCAGAAAATAGAAGCCTAATAGGTTTCAATTTCAGAGTTAGTTTTTAAAAGTCAATATCTAAAAGCCTCTGTTCTTTTCCACGTTCTAAAGAGGAAGAGGTACTGTTCAAGTAAACATAAGATACCTTTAGGCCTGTGCTTTCTTTGACTTGTTTGTGAATCCAGGTATCTTGTAATGAAGAACTCCACATTTATCAAACAAGAAGCTTCTGTGTTCCTGTTCTTCCATCCAGTTTCGTTTGCTAAGTCCCTCCAGCTACTCATCATAATCCCATTTACCAAACAATTAAGACAAATGAGGAGGTAGAAATATAGCACTAGATTGCTTTCACAGCATCAGACTGGAACATTTGTTTTTGTATAGCATGTTAGTGTAAATTCTAGTCACTCTGAAATTTTTACTTGGTAATCATCTTTCTAACAAATAGATGTGGTTTTCACTGTTACACACATGCTGACGGGTCAAAACAATCATAAATGCTGCCTTTTAGAAAGTCTGTTCTACAAGAAGGCAGATCCAAAAAGAAAAGAAAAAGGAAAAGAAAAAAGATTAGGAAAAAGTCCCAACAATGACAAAAAAAAAAAAGAAAAAAAAAAAAAAAACAACCCTTCCCAAATTGGTGTTTCTGTGGCTTGCATTCTCACAAAGAGCCAGCCTTGACCCAACAACCCAAGCACTGAAACCCCGAAAATGATGTGCTGCAATCTCAATGCCAGTCCTGAATGCCACTGTTTTTGTAAAAGCAATACAGAATACAGAAATAATTTTAGTACATGACAAAATAAAATGTAATACAGTGTTAAAAATAAAGTTATATTTCACTTGATTACAAAGTACTGAATGACAAAGGCAATCAGAATGGAAAAGAAAGCAAACAACACCAGGATGACCGCAGCACACTGCTCATCGCTCAGGGTGCGCTGGGCCCGCACGCTGTCCCCGGTGTCTCTGTTAGTGCTGGTTGGTAGTTCTGTCCTCTGGGAGACGAAGAGCACTGTGGTGCTGTAGGGACCCACTAGGTCCTGGTGCCCCACAGGGTCTTGGGACTGGCGAATGGCACAGACTCGAAACCGATATTCACAGTTCAGCTGGAGGCTGGAATACCGAAACGACACTTCAGGACCCTTGTAGATCTGTGAAGGAAATATTGGAAGGAAGAATAGAGTGTGAAGGGTGGACAGAAAATACTACCACTGTCACACTCTGGAATGAGCATAGACACAGCGAGAGCTGGGAAGAGCACCGCTTTAATTTCTGTGTCAAGTTTGGTGTGCATGTGTGCGTCACACAGGCATGGTAGTGCATGCCTTTAATCCCAGCACTTGAGAGGCAGAGACAGGCGGAACTCTGTGAGATTGAGGCTAGTCTGGTTTATAAAGAGAATTCTACACCAGCTGGAGCTACAGGGAGACCTTGTCTCAAAAAAAACAACCAACCAACCAACCAACCAACCAACCAACCAACCAACCAACCAACCACCCGCACTTCTGATAGGATTAAAGGGCCAGCAGAAATTGACGGGTAAATTTTTCTGAGAATTCTTACTTCTAACACCCAGTGAAGTCATCTATACAATGCAGGGCAGGGAGGTCAGGATGTGAGAGAGGAAGGTAAGAGAAGGAAAAGTTGATTTTGGAGAAGGGGCAATTCTATATGAAGTTCAATCAAGAAGGTAAGCAGAGAGGCCAACCTGTTCCCATGCCCGGCACAAGCTGTGGGTACTTGGCAGCTGCCAGATGACCCTAATCTCAGAGGCATTATAGCTTGATCAGGTTTCTATAGGTTAGCTGGGAAACTAAATAGTAATTTTAAGTAATATTCACCCTCTTAAAAATATAAATAGTTTACTACTGCTAGAGAAAAAGAACCCATCAGTACTCAGTCTCTTACTACACATCCCACTCCTGAGTCTTACTGAAGCCTGACACTTCAGAGCTGCCAGGACCCAGGGACTCAGTTAAGTGACGTTCTTGCTGGGAATCCTGTGCTTCACCACACCCTGCACTTTCATCTGTATTTTATACTTTTGTTTATGAAAATATCATCACTCTAAATTTTCTGCTTGCTTGCTAGAATACAAATTTCTTGAAAACAGAAGAGTAACTTAATGATGTAGCCTTCCTATACTTCTTTTTATTTAATATTTAATAAATACATGCTGAATATTCAATAAATTATTAACAAAATATAGATTCCATAAAGAAATTGAGCTCTTAAACAGATGGCCTTAACTTTTGGAATGTAACTTTCTGGTTAAGCTATAAATTTTATAAATGCTCAAGGAATTTACAGGAATGTATATGGGATGAAAGTTCTAAGAAAATCAATACTTTTAAGCTTATAGTCAATAAAGTATGTGATCCTAAACATTAGATTTAAAGTTAGCATCACTGTTTCATATAGTGACATAACTTATTAAAATTCTTATGCTACCCAAATTTTGGCTCTCTACTTTCTTTAAATATGTAATTATATGGGGCTGGAGAGATGGCTCAGCGGTTAAGAGTGTTGATTGCTCTTGCAGAGGACCCAGGTTCAATTCCCAGCACCCACATGGCGACTAAGAACTATCTTTAAGCTGGGCGCATGCCTTTTAATTCTAGCATTCGGGAGGCCGAGGCAAGTGGATCTTTGTGAGTTCCAGGCCAGCCTGGTCTACAGAGTGAGTTCTAGGCCAGCTGGGGCTATAGGGAGACCTGTCTCAAAAAAGACAAAATCCCCCCCAAAACAAAAAAAACACCCCTTGCAATTATACAATTACATTTTCTTTAATATTAATTTTGCTTCTTCTTTGGAAGGAAACCTGCTCATCTGTAAATTACATTTGAAATCTAATTATGATAATTTGTAGACAACTTAATAAAGAAAAACAGCGGCATATCAAGTTTAATTGAACTCTTTGAGCCCTTTGTAATTTTAGTTGGGATACTACATTTCTATATAATTTGAAAGAAAAAAATGCATGCATTAAATTCTATTAATAATTAAAACACTGCACAAAGTAAAGCATGTGATTTATTTTTCTTGTGGAAAAAGAAACTGAACGACTTACCTTCATAAACCATCTAAACAAAGAAGGGTTACACCAAAAGGGACAATAACATGCCCAAGGTGCTTAGAGATACTTTCTTAGTTCCGACCGTCACTGTCCAACATCAACAATTGCCCACTTACTAAATTTGTTACTCATCTTTTTTTTTTTTTTTTTTTTTTTTGAGACAGGGTCTCCTTGTAGTCCCACATAGCCTGGAACTCTCTATGTAGTCCAGGCTGGCCTTGAGATCCATCAGCCTCTGCCTCTTCTGGGACTGAAGGCGTGTTCTTTTCAGGAAGCTAGCTTGGAAACTTCTCTGCCAGGAAGGTGACACTTCCTCTTATTGTTATATTGAAAAACTATATACAGAACTTGTTACTTAAAAATATATTTCTATTTTTTTCATGTGTATGAGTGGATTGCCTGCATATATGTAAGAGTACCTGTGTCATGCAATGTCCACAGAGGTCAGAAGAGGGCATCGGATCCTTTGGAACTAGACATAAGGATGGTTGTTAGCTGCCATGTGGGTGCTCAGAACAGAACCCAGGTCCTCTTAGCTATGGAGCCATCTCTCCAGTCCCTGTTATTGTGGTTACTGAAGTGTCATTCATTTCCCTGCTTTTGTCCTTGCCCTACTGCAGTTTCAACTTTTTTTTTTTTTTACCAGATTACGTGACTATTCTGGTAAAAAAATTCCTTTTTTGGCTTCCCATTTCACACAGAGTAAAAGCTGCAGAGCAGCCTAGCATGGCTACGTGGTTTCCATTCCACCTCCATATCGTGGTGGCTTCCTTAATGTTCACTTTTCTTTTTTTTTTTTTTAAATTTTATTTATTTCTGTATGTGTATCAATGCACTGTCTGCATGCAGGTCTGTGCACCCGTGTTGTGCAGTGCCGCGGAGTTCAGAAGAGGGTCTCGGATTCCCCTGGAACTGGAGTTCTCCTGGAATTGGAGTTACAGACGGTTCTCGGCCGCCATGTGGGGGCTGGGGATTGAACCCGGGTCCTCTGTAAGAGCAGTCGGCGCTCTTAACCGCTAGGCCTTCTCTCCAGCCCCAATGTTCACTTTTCAAAAGGAGTATCATTTAACTATGTCTCGGGGGCTGGAGTGCTGAAGGAGGACCAGGAACTGTCAAGCCTGACTTTAATAAGATTTGAGGATCAAGTGTATAGTGAAGGCCAAGTCTTGGGTAGGAGGTGAGTCTTTGCTCTCTTGTAGCAGTGACTAGTAAGTGCTGTCACTATCTGACTTTGAGCCCTGTGTTTCACTCACCCTGGTCTCTTCACTGTTGATCAAATTCACGGCAGGCTCCTGCCTCAGGGAAGTTCTTGCTATGCCCCCCTCATTGCACTTCCTCAGGATTCCTCTCTGGCAGGTCCTAGTTCTTTTACTTTGTTTTACCTTTTCTCCAACGAATTTACTGTATACTGATGCATTTATTTACATTTAGTGTGTCTTTCTACTACACTGTAAGCTCAATGGAGGTTAGTATTTTTACTGCTGCATGCTGACTGCTTGCCTGCCATAAGAACTCAATGACTACTTGTTGAATAATTTGTTCAAGAGTAGTACAAAAGATTTTGAATCCTGAGATAGTTGAACAAATGTTTTTGAATTAGGAGGGTAAATACAGTAAAACCTTTTGATGAAAATAAAAATGAAAGAAGGTTAAAGTACGCATATATAAAGCTGTACCGTGACACATACCTGTTTGAATTCTGAATCTTTGCCCACCATAACTTGAAGATTATAAATAACGGGATCACCTTTCATTGGCTGTAAATATTCCCATGTAATTTCACAAACGTGATCATTCACTTTCTCTATTTTGGGGGCTTGAGGGAAGAGATATAAATATGATCAGCTCCATTTGATTTAACTGGGCACTTTACACAGACACTTCTTGTAAAATCAATAATCCTCTAAAACCAAGTTATAAACTTTATTATCACTGACATTTTGAGATGTGCATCTAAATGAGTTAAAAATCAATAATCTTTCTAAAGTTATGAGACACTAACTTGGAAAAGATAACAAAATAATGACTCAATGAAACTCACCAGCATTAAAGAAACCACTGGGGCCACTTAAGTATGGTTTCAAGTACCAAATGTAGAGCACAGTCCCAGGGATCTCTATCATTAGTTCTCAGAGTGCAACTGTTTTAAGTCTTTTTGGATAAATGTATAAAGTACAATCCTTGCCAGAGTCATTTCAAAATAAGAACTACTTTGGGATTAGAAATGTGTATACGGTATGTATATACATATGTGTATATGTTTGTATGTAAGTTTGACTGGAATCCAAGCTAAGAAAATTATTTCATTTAGAGAAGCACTTTAAATATTCAAATGATCAGAGTTTAGGTTTTATTTTTCGAGTAACAATAACAGAAATAGCAAACGACCCTATTAGAAAAACAGCCTAGCCAACTTAATATTTTTATGTCAGATCATTTGAAAAGACCAATGATTTGTCTGAGTATTAGTACAACATATAAAATAGCTGCTATTACAGATATCCAGGTAGGTAGTGGAACTCCTAATATGTGGATTTGTCTGAGTATTAGTACAACATATAAAATAGCTGCTATTATAGATATCCAGGTAGGTAGTGGAACTCCCAATATGTGGATTTGTCTATGGTTTTATGGAGCTGCTAGGAGATGTGCTGGGCACTGAATTTTAATAAAAATAAATCACTTTATAACAATATTTTTATTTTTAAAGATAACAACCTCAGGATGTATAGATTACCTTTCAAGGCAGCTGGGACAGATTTTGGAGTAGTGAAAATATATTCTTGGGAGAGAGGACCTTCCCCAGCTTCATTGCAAGCTTGGATACAGAATTTGTACGATGTGGACTCATTAAGTCTTTGTACTTTATATGTATGACAGGGTCCCCTGTACAAGGAAACAAACCTAAAATGGAAGTAACACTTTATTAATAAACTTTAGAAGATCATAAAAATGTTCTAAAAGCCACAAAAAAGTACAAGTGGGTATGTTTTTAGGAATAAGTTGCTGCAAAAATTTAATCCTAGGAGTAACTGGTTTGATACTTCTGCTTTTCATCAGATATTTTGAAAACACACACTTAAAAGTATTTATAATACTTTTTGTAAATAATTTGTTTGTTTGTGTGTGTGTGTATGTGTGAAGGCATGCACGTGCCATGGTACACATGTGGAGGTCAAAGGACAACTTGCAGGCCTCAGCTCTCTCCTTACCTGGCTGCACAGCTTGGCAGCAGGTGCCTTTACCTGCTGAGTCCTGTCACTGTTGCCTGCCCTCTTATGACAGTCTCCTGCTCTGGCAGAATTATTTACTGCTATAGTTTATCAAAGTTACATACATAAAACATAAAAATATAGATGTGAAAAAGCAAGTAAAAACCCCTACCTTCCATTCTTATCCTCCATCTGAAGGTGGTACTGAACAGAATCTGTTGATAATGTCTTTGGGGTTCCTTCTCCCCATTTCAACTTAAGGTTCTGGTGGTTAAAGGCAACACATTCCAGACGAGGTGGATCAGGAGGGAGAGGCTTAGTTTTCAACTTTATCATATGGCTGAAAGGACCAGCTCCAAGGCTATTCATGGCCTGAATTCTTATTCTAAATGTCACATAAGAAAAAAGTGTAGCTTATGATTATTTTATTTAAAGTGTTTTTACAGTTTAGGTAAAAATTAACAGATTTGGGGGTATACCTGTATGTCGTATCTGGTTGCAAATTGTCTATTATATAGCTTGTAATCTTTCCCACTGCCAAGGGCTGTTTATCTCCAAGGTCTATGCTGTAGGCAAGGATTTCTGAACCGTGGTCATGAGGCTCTTCCCAGCTAATGGCAAGGCATGTGGAAGGTGAATAATGGGGATTTTCTATATCATCACCACTTATCTCTTGAAGACATGTCACAATGGCAGGAACTGATGGAGGAGTCACACAGGCTACTACGTCACTGAAAGGACCTGCACCCACAGCACTCAGAGCCTACAAATGAACCACATGTCTAAGTTAACAAAGATATGACCATGAAAGTGTGCTCCCAACAGAAGACTGGGCAGAGCACACGCAGAGCACCAGCCCCTTTACCTGTACTCTGCAGTAATAGGTAGTTGCCGGTGAAAGTCCTTTCAATTCACAACTGAGGCTGGGCCCACAGTAACATATCTGCATACTTCCTTCAACTCCTCCCCATTCCAGTCGATATTCAGTGACGTCAGTTCCATTACTCAAAGGAATCTGTAAGAAATGGATAAGGCTCCTAGTCTTGATATTAAACAGTGTGGGAGCAAAAATGTTCATTCCCTGAGAACGTTAAAAATCTAGATTGTCCTGAATGTCTTTAAAACATTTAAACACAAGCAACATCATAAAATTTTACATTTTTATTCATTAAAACTATCTAGATAGTAAAAAAAAAAAACTCTATTTCATATCAGAAAAAGAGTCACTTTCGAAAGCATTTTAGGTAACTATGCTTCAAAGTAATTCTAATATAAGAGCATTTTCCTCATTAAATTTCAAAGGAAAATAAAAATGACCATTACTGACTGATTACAACATAGAATAATAAATACAGTGTCAATAATGAATTTAAGGGAAGTAGGACTGTACCAAATTTTATGAATGTTTGTTTAAAGTTCACTGGTAGCTGAAATATCTCAATACTGAAACACAGTCACTGATAAAAATACAAAGCAGACAATGAACAAGAGTCTAAATAGTTGAAATGCAATATGCCTTAAACACTTCAAAGCAGAAACAGAATTCACTTTTTATTACATGAATTTATGATTTACTTTTCATGTAACATTCAGGAGATAAAAAAGGGCAATTAGTTTTTTTCTTTTATATGAACTACTCCAATTACCTAATTAAATGTGTAAACTAAGGGAAATGATAATACCTCCCAATTCACGTGTGCACAAGTCGCAGATTTGCAGGTCACTTGAGGGGGTTTGCACTGGTCTGGTGGCCCAGGAGCTGTAGTAATATCGTATTTTTCTGAAAATGGTCCAAGCTAGGAAAACAAGCAGAACATACATTTTCCTTTCTCATCCTTAAGTGTCCAACTGCATAGAATTCTAAGATTCGCCAACAATTAAGTCCTTCAAAATTAATTTGATCATAATTATACAGGCATTTGTAGAAAATAAAAGATTTAATAATTATGGAAATAGGTGTGAAAATTTATGTTTCACTTAATGCATGTCTGCATCTCTTATTGCATGTCTTATTCCCTTCATGAAATGTTTTTTGTAGGAAAAGCAGGGCATTAGAAAACTAGGTAGGTGAAGTAAGAAATGATGGAAGCAAAGACACAGGTGCAGACTACAGGCATGGTAGGCACAGAGTCAGAAGTGAACATTCATGGGCAATACAGAAAGCAAATGTATTTTGACAAGTTACCAAAAGCTGGAAAATAGAAACAAAGAGATCAAGATTGAAGATGCTTTCACTATGAACTATAGCCTCAGGAGTGGACAGGACAGTACACTCACATAAAAAGCAAAGACCTAAATAGGATTGCCCTCAGTCTACATACTTTCCACAGAAGAAATTTAAAACACATTCACAGATAAAATACAGAACTCCTTTGGATAGAGGCTATGGAATTAGTATAGTTCATTAAAACCTGAAATATAGAGAAAAGAGAAAGAAATATGTTACACAGCTAAGAAACTGCTGCCTCTTGCTTAAAGAATCTGCCTTAAGAAGGACAGATGAGCAATGTCACAGTCGAGGGGAAAGAACTGTTGGCTGAGTCTGACAAATGGGCTGTGGCTTACTCTGTTACTCTCTTTGCATGACTGTGGGTAGAACTTTTCTGAGCTCTAGATTCACCAGTTGTAAAGGGGAGCCACTGCCTGTTTTATCCATTTCATGAAACTGTCTATATACATAGTATTTTAAAATATCCCACGCAAACCAGAAATGCTTAAATCTAAGGTTTGCCCACTATGCAAAACAGGAATCATATCCAGTTTCCAAGAGGAAGTTAATGCTGCATGTAGTCAGCTCACTGACTGACAAACAAGCTGATCAACATCTCCCTAGAAGAAAAATGCCAACTCTGGTTCAGTTCTGTTTAAGTGTCACTAACTCTAAGTGAGGCTTGAAAGTGCAAAGAGAGCATAAAAGTTAGACTCTTTTCACTATCAGTTTATTAAAAATTATAAGCCTAGGAGTTACATGTTGAGAACAAGAAGGCCAAGCAGTGAGTGTGAAGATGTAGTGGAGGTGGAGCGCTGGCACGACTGTCAGCAGCGCTCACCCCCATCCTGTTTGCTGCGCGCAGTCTGAAGCTGTACGTCTTTCCAGGAAGAAGGCTGCTCACTGTACACTCCACTTCCAGGCCTTGGTAAACATCTCTGGGCTCATCTTTTTCTGCAGGAGACATTTCCACTACATAACAGGAAATGGGCGATCCACCATCAACCAGAGGAGGTCCTAAGGGTGGAAAGATTGGTGCTTTTTAATAAGAGGAACACCTTTAGTTCTAACTTAATTATAATTCATTACCAAAATGGAAATTACCCCATCGTAACTGGATTTCTTTTGCTTTGGGTCTGCCCTGTAATCTGGGAGGGTGGCATGGGCCAGGAGGCACAGCTGGAGTCTGTACAAGTAAAGATTCAGAGACCTGCCAAAACAAAAATCAATATGCTCCTGAACAAATCATCTGATGCTGATGAATGAAAATAACAGGAACACAAAGACTGTATCAATGGTTTCAAGTTGTACCTGACTGTCAACTGAAAGGGTGAAGGTTCTGAACAGAATCAAAACCTTAAATCACTACAACAAAAAAAATTTATGGACACATAAAGACATGTAAATATGTTAACCACTGTTCACAAAACAATTTGTTGTTCTGAAAAAGAACAACCAATTTTTTCATTCCTATAACTTAAAATCAAAACAAAATATTCAAAACAACTGAATAGGCAATATTTAAAAAAATTCTGTGCACAGAGATCCACAAATCTCTTCTTAGTGCTTTAACAGTCTATAAACACAACAACAACAAAAAAACTGTGTCAAAGAACTGACTGAAATGGTGAACTTCTGCTCAAAACTTCTGTATCGAGAATTTTGAGAGAGACTGAGAAAAAGATGAAAAACATGTTTGGCAGAACGCATAAGCTCTGATGGGGTGGGGGGCATGGGTCTAGATTTGATTTATAATGTAAGTTTGTATGAAATACACAGGCTTCAATAAAACCATTGGCTTAAAAAAAAAATCAAAAACAAAACCAGTCTATAAACACCGTATACTGTTGTTTTCAGGAGGGGTTAACTTATTTTAAAAAAGTTTCTTTATTCCACCTAAAAATAATTCTAAAATCAGGTTTCTCAGTTCCTACATTATATCTTTAAAAAAAAAAAATCTCACTTTCTTTCATGGATAGAGACTGAAACTCGTGCCTTACAAACTCTAAAGAGCTGGACCAGCCGTGCTACAAGCCTCAGCCTTATTTTATTTTATTTTATTTTATTTTATTTTATTTTTATTTCGGTATGTGTATCAATGTACTGTCTGCATGCAGGTTTGTGCACCCGTGTCGTGCAATGCCGCGGAGGTCAGAAGAGGGTCTCGGATTCCCCTGGAACTGGAGTTCTCCTGGAATTGGAGTTTCAGACGGCTCTCGGCCGCCATGTGGGTGCTG
>VZQC01006735.1:976635-1013961 GCA_009823505.1 Rhizomys pruinosus
GGCTAGGATCAAGAAAACAAATGATACCAAGTGCTGGAGAGGTTGTGGGGAAAGGGGAACACTCATCCACTGCTGGTGGGAATGTAAACTCGTACAGCCACTATGGAAAGCAGTGTGGAGAACCCTTGGAAGACTTGGAATGAACTTGCCACCTGACCCAGCCATACCACTCCTAGGCGTGTACCCTCAAGACTCACCCCACCGCAGAGATACCTGCACGGCCATGTTTATTTCAGCTCTCTTCACAATAGCAAGGATCTGGAACCAACCCAAATGCCCCTCAACTGATGAGTGGATAGAGAAAAATGTGGTACATTTACACAATGGAGATCTATGCAGTAGTAAAGAAAGACAACATCATGAGCTTTGCAGGAAAATGGCTGGAGCTAGAGGACATCATGCTGAGTGAAGTAACACAGTCCCAGAAAAACAAAGGATGAATGGTGTCCCTCATCTGTGGATGCTAGTGCCAATACCTAGTTGTAAGTATTTCTTGTGCATGGCCCCTTGAGCTTTTATCTAAAGCAGTTGGGAGTGATGCATATTGGAAACAACAACAACAACAACAACAACAGAAAGGACTGCATCAAAGAACTGACTGAAACAGTAAACTTCTGCTCAAAACAGTCAACTTCCACATGGAGAATATTGAGAAAGACTGAGAAAGAGATGAAAAGCATGTTTGGCAGAATGCATGAGCTCTGGTGGGGTGGGGGGATGGGGGGGGACACGGGTCTAGATTTGATTAAAAAAAAATAATGCCAGAGATCAAGTGTTGTATTCTTTTCTAATATGTTAATATTAATATATTAATATTCTTTACTAATATATTAAGGATTTACATAACTTTTAAAACACAAACTATTTGTTCACCATTTTTTCAGACAGGAATTTTATACAAAAAACTCTGTGTACTAGAATAATAAAATTTTACAAATGTAAACCTGCTATTCTTAAATCCAGAGGTATTTTCTTTTATCTTTTGGTATTTCTGGGTATTGAACTTGGTGCCCTTCACAGTTGGAAAGTACTCTACCACTGAGCTATACCTTCACCACCAGGGAGATTTTTCTTAATGGATAAAATAAAACAAACGTACCACAAGTCTGTTGGGTAGGACTCTGCTTCACAATACTTGATTTTTTTAGTATGTTTAAAATCTGTTTTTTTAAATGTATTTTTATTGTGTTAAATTACATTTGAAAAATATCATGACTGCTCTATTACATGATTCTTGGTTAAAATTATTAAAAATTAAGCAAGTTGCTGCGCATGGTGGTGCATGTTCTTTAATCCCAGCATCCCAGCACTTGGGAGGCAGAGGGAGGTGGATCTCTGTGAGTTCAAGGCCAGCCTAGTCTACATACAGAGTTCCAGGACAGCTGGGGCTGCAGGAAGACTCTGTCTCAAAAAAAAAAAAAAGCAAGCAAGCACACAAAAACCTAATTCGTACTAAAAATCACGCCTTTGCAGAATTTTGTAAATGTGTTACTATTTTCACAGGGACATTTAAATCTATTTTAGTTACTGAGTCTCTTAACAACAAAATAATGGGCAGCTTTTTAGAAATAAGTAAATATATCTGTTTTTAAACAATTCATGTTTTTTTCTGACACATAATTTATGGAGCAATAAACAGTTATCTAATTATTTCAATTTCTACTGGGTATGGTTATCAAATATCATCCTAAAATTTACCTATATAAAAGTTTTCCACTGTTGTCATAGTATGTTCTTTTCAAAACTAAACACCAATGAGACAAAACATGTTCCCTATGAGCAAAGAACCTTGTAAGAATATTCTGGTAAGAGGTGGGGGGCATGGAAAGGGAAGTGATTCTAGATTCGATTGAGAAATGATATATGACCTATATGGAAAAAGTTTAATAACAATAAAAAAATTTATATATTAAAAAAAAAGACTACTCTGGTAAGAGTGACATTAACCCTTCGTTTAGAAATTAATTCTCCACATTTGTAGACAAACTTCAATACTGAAGGTAGCAAATGGTGATCCTGTCTCACTTGGTCTAACTAAAAAACAAATGTACATATAATATAAGCATTACCGCACTCTGTCCTCCATCACTAATGCAATAAACTCTTAAACGATAGAAACGGCCTGGATTCAGTCGATCACACAGATGTTCCCTGGTAGCGCCACTGTATATCATATCCCACTTGTTTCCTGTGAGGTGTAGAGTTGTGTTATAGTCAGCTACAAGATAATGTTGAACACTTTGGTATCACAGACACAGCAGGTATCCCAGGCTTCAAAATAAGTGTTTCTGTAATTTGTCAGCAATAATTTAAGCTTGTCTTGAGTTTCCTGGAAATGATTTAATTTTCTTTATGCATGTAGCCTCTGAGACAAATCACAGCTTCATTGGACTGTAATATCTCTGCAACACTTTTCAGACTTTGACTGATTAATTTGCTTTTAATTAAGCATATTAAATTTATTTACTGGTCCAGCAATAACATTATAACAAATAATACAAAGAATCAGTATCGTAAGTTTAATCAAACATTTTTGTGGTAACTAGGCCATTTTATAGAAATAACATTGGTAAATAGGTAACTCGAGAATAAAGTTTGTCATTAAAAAACTTCGTAACGAATATAATTTGAATTAAATTTTAGAGAATAATTTTCCTCTGGTACATCTGGGTATAAATCTAACTGAATAAACTAATGCTTAAAAGATTTTATTGGCTCAGTCTGGGTATGCTAGAATTGAGCAATATACACAAATGAAAAAAAAAAAGAACAAATTGTAAATATTTAAGAATACAAGGCTGCTGGAGAGATGGCTTAGCAGTCCTCCTCCTGCAGAGGACCCAGGTTTGATTCCTAGTACCCACATGGCAGGTAACAATCTTCTATAACTCCAGTTCCAAGGGATCCTATACCCTCTTCTGACCTCTGTAGGCATTGGCAGGACATGAGTGCACCCACCTACATGCAGGCAATACATTCATACACATAAAATAATAACAGAAAGAATAAAGGTGGACAGCAGTCTTACATCTGATTCACTGTACTTCTAGAGATCACAATTTGAAGTGGATCATAAAAAACAAAATCCTAATTGCTACAAATATGACAACCCACGGTAAGGGAAGAACTTTATGCTGGCAAATCAGAAGCAGAAGAAAAGACAGACGTAAAGTATTAAAGAGTCACTAACCAGAACATCTACCAATCTTTAACAGCTATGCTTACCATTAGAACCTTCTGCCATCTCCACTACATACTTATTGATAGGTGCCCCTCCATTGTCTTTTGGAGGATCTATAAAAATAACAACAACAACAACAACAAAGTGGCATTATGAAAACACAGAAAATCCTAATAAACAGAATACCCAGCTGGGACTGTTCATGAAGGAAAAATAATCATCTATAGCATTTAAATGATTACCAACTAGATGTCTTTATACTGTTGTTACCTATTCTTTAATTATGTAACATATCTTCTCATGTTTATAAATTTGGGTCTATTTTTCAGTGGCTGTGAAACACTCCACTTACTTTAAGTGGTTTGAAATTTGTAGCGATTTCATAATCCAGTGGTTTTTTTAAAAACAAGTGCTCTTAAGTCTTCAGGCAATGACAAAGTTTATATAATCTTTGCTATACCATTCTACTACTGTATAAGCAGAAACTCAGTAAACATTTTAAATGAATATTTTTTCCCTCTTGGGAAGCAGAATAACCCAGGTGATTGTGGCTCCAAGTTCAGCAGTCTTTCTCTTCCTACAATGCTGACCCTGCTCATAATCATACAATGGTTCCCCAGCTCTTGCATCAAACCTGAACTTAGGATCTGTGAGTGCACTGCTTTCTAAGAAGGACCCTCAATGGGAGACACATTTCTTATCTTACTACCTTGAGTTAATTTACTTTTTTTTTTGCCTGTAATCAAAACTTTATTGAAAAACTGATACCAAAATAGACCACAGTTGTATACCTTACAAAACTCAATTGCATTCAAATCACTAAACTTATGTTAAGGCTTTCTCTGACAAAACTCAAGGAACCGTGAAGATCAGTAATGTCTATTTCTCCTGAACAACTCTGACTCTGTGTTTGTGTCTGAT
This sequence comes from Rhizomys pruinosus, assembly GCA_009823505.1. Lineage (NCBI taxonomy): Eukaryota > Metazoa > Chordata > Mammalia > Rodentia > Spalacidae > Rhizomys > Rhizomys pruinosus. The sequence goes on from VZQC01006735.1 coordinate 980,738, forward strand.
CTTTCCTCCTAGGCTGGTACAACATTATTTAATAACCTACACAAAGAACTACTGTTTGAGCGAGGCTGAATATAACAATAATGTAGCAAGCTGAACATTTTACATCATAACATAGGAACCTGAGTTGTGAACCAGCAGCTTATGTTTTTTTCTTTCCTCTTCTAAGATGTAGCAAATTTCCAGCCAGAGGCACACTGATCTCTTCATCTTTTCTCAAAGCCTGTCCATATTGCCCTTAAATCTTAAAAAAAACCCTTCATATTCAAATTGTAATGAAACACAAAATAAAGCATGAATATGAATATCTTACCCCAAGTAATTTTAAAGCTGTGTGAGTGTATCTTTCCTTTAACTGAAGGCTTCACAGGTACTCCAGGTTTATCAGGGCAGGTAGTGAACTCTACTACCTCACTTGGATTACTTTTTCCTTCTGAGTTATAAGCAATAACCTATGATAGGAACACAAAAACTTAATGTTCATTATCTAGCAGTGGCTTGACAACAAAGCAGTGAGCAAAAATCAAGCTGTTCAGATGACAAAGCACATTTCCTATCGACAGGCTGGCACCTCTGAGAAGTGCTGGTTCTTAGTGTGAAGACAGATACGAGGGCCTGAGGATCTGCAGCATGCTTGTGCTCAGTTGTACTTAATGTTTTATTTTGGACTTAAAGAATGTAGCGGAAGTACACTATGCATACCTTCTTTCTGGAAAAGCCTGTCAGGTGGGGCTCTAAGGTGCCCGGCAATAACCACGTGAGTGAACGTGGAAGTAGACCATTTCAAATTGTCCCAGACAATTTCAAATGATTTTGACTCCTGTAGACTTTGAATCAGAACCACTGAGCTAAATAAACTAGGACTGGATTCCTGACCAGTAGAAACTGAGATAATGAATAAATATTTTTATTTTTTTTCAAGGAACTAAAGTAATGGGGTAATTCTTACTACAGAAATAGAAAAAAACTATAATTCAATCTAAGTGTGTTTTGAATTTATTTCAGAAATGTAATTATACCCATACTTTTACCTTGCCACAGACATGGGATATATGACAAAATTATAGATGAGAGTTTATATAGTATATATACCCTTCCAAATAACCCATGTGGCATATGATAAAGGAAGATAAAACAGAATCCCTGGGAAGGTCGTAATGAAAAAGACTCCTACTATGCCTTACCCTCAGAGTCTCTGGTTTAGCAGATGGCGTTGGGGCTGAGAAAACTTTTATTTTTTAAGTTACCAGGTATTACTGATAGAATGGTCTGGTGATCTCTTTGATAACATATCACTATTTTAATTTGTTACTTGCTAGTAAAGCCCCTTTGTAATACTTTTCTATGACTCTGATGTATAAAGGGTGGCATATGGATGGGGTTCCCACTCCGATCATGTTATCTGGGAACATAGTTTGGAGTAGCCAATTGCCTTAAGAGATCTTGATTGTCTATCTTCTCCTCATTGCAATTTGAGAGTAAATGCCACAGTGAAAGAATTTTAAATAGGAATTTGGTTTGCATAAAGTAAGCCAATAAAGAATTCAACATAGAATTGTGTGCATGTGTTCAGTGGCAATAATGCCATAGTTGTAGAAGTCTAAGAATTTTAGTAAACTAGAAGAATTATAAAGGTATTAATAACTTCCTCCTTACAAGATCTGTTGATATAATCATTACTAAGGCCCAAAATGCAATCTAGGACTAGCACAGAAACTAGACTCAAAATGTATTCTTCCCTGTACTTTATGAATATAAAGATAAAAACTGTATTTGGGAAAATAAAATGACAAAGAGTCATCAGAAGGATTTAAACTGAACTTATAAAATAAGGCATAAAAATACTTTGCATTATATAATCAAATTTCCTATTACTAAGGTTTCCTAATATTCTCAAGGAGTACTGAAATTTATCTTTGCATGTTAATAATGAAAGCTATTTATAGCAACTTCTACTATTTATCTGAAATGATGAGATTAAAGGAGAAAATTTCAAAACTAAGTTCTGTGTAAATATTCAGGTAAGTTTATATTAACTGCAAATAACTATTTAAAGCACTATGTGCCAAGAAATAGCAATGCATATACTGACCAAGTTAAAGAGCTAAAATATATCCTAAAATGATGCTATTGGAGGAAAGATATATTTCAGAAGTTTCCATAAAGGAACCTTCACAGTCTGCTATTGCCTCAAGTGATCAAATGACACAAAAAGGAATTAGAAACAAAACAAAACCCACCACTTAGCAATATCATCAATGACTAGTAACCTAGGAGATGTTGGCTAGGGGATTCAAACCCCCTCCCCCCCAAATTATAAAGGCCTTTTGCCTATAAGTGGGATATATGCAAGGAGAAAGGCAGTAAGTCCCTGTTGTCGAAGACCTGGTGTGAGCATGAAAAATGTTATGAGATGTCACTTGCTAGCGTACAACTGGCCTCTGAAATGCTAGAGAGCATACCAAAGGCCACTAAAGCAATACAGCAAAATATTGGTCTCCCTGAGACATGCAAGACTCCTCCGTCAATATCAGCTACACCTCAACAGCCTGGAGATATTGTGCAACAGTGGCAGCCAAGTGTCTATATATATCCCAAATCTATTTGGCTATTAGCTCTCTCCTTGGAGGAATAACTCACAGTGGATGCCACAAGCTTTTTTTTTTAGTGGTTAGGAGATGTTATAAGCCACAATAAGAACTTGTCACCTTTTATAGAGAAACCACAGTTTGTGGATTAGCATACCATCCAAGCATCTGTGTCTATGCTCACAGCTTAGCTTGACATAATAATTGCTACTGCTTAAATGCCTGTACATCCAATAGCTTGTGCTTTGTTAGTATGACTAAAAAGGGTATCACTGGGAAAACTGTCAACCCATGAAGGGAAACAACCTGAACAGACTGGAGTCCAAAATGACAACTCCAAAGAAATTAGACTGTTTTCTTCTCACCCACTTGTGCCCCTTTCCCAAAGCCCAGGGAACAAACTGTGGAAGAGGAGGCGTGGTAGAATGTAAGGGCTGCGGAGAGATAGGGGTGAATCATGAGACTACAGGAATATAGTCTGGACTCCTGATTGATCAACATGCCTGTGCATACAAGCTTCTCCAACTGGACTATGGGAACCTTGGGTTGTTCAAAATTTGGACATAGATACTTGCAAAATGCACCAATTACCTAATTGTATGACATACTGAGTAACATCAATTTTTTCTGCAAACAACTGTGTCATTATATTGTAGAATCCCTTAAAAAAAAAAAAAAAAAGAACTCTAACACAGAACACCTCTGCCGGAAGATCCACAAGAGCTTCACGGAAAGCTGAAGTCGCAGTGCAACAGGCACGAGGTGAACTTGCTGCTGTTCACTTAGTAGCTAGACATTCCTTCCTTTGTCCATCACACGAGCTCAGGACTGAGGCTGGAGCCATCCTCCCTGCTCATAGAAGGACTTTAGGATCTGATGAACAGCTCAGAGCCAAGGAGATATAGTTCATCTGCTGAGCATGCTCAGGCTGTCTATTCTCTCTCTCTCTCTCTCTCTCTCTCTCTCTCTCTCTCTGTGCATGTGTTTCTGTTTTTTAAAAATAATACTACATTGCAAGTCATAATAAAGTGAAATTCTAAGAAAAAAAAAGTAGTGTAACAGTTTGGTAAGGAACAAAATGTTTACACAGCTTATTGCTAGCATTATAACTTTGTAATTAAGAAACAGGTTAGATATCACATCCTTCAAGTGACTGACACATGATACTAAGAAATTATGATGCATTAAGAAAAATATGGCCAAAAGCCATACGGTGAGTGTGATCTAACAACAGCCACATTTTAAAATATATTTGCTCACATTTATGCAAACAGGAGTCACAAAAAAGTAACACTAGTTATGAATGTAAGAATACATGAAGTAAAATGTAAATACAGGCAAAGGTGAAACAGAAAAGGTTAGGAAAGGTTGAATCACTTAAATAACAAAGGAATGAAGTATGTATTGGGCTTTAATGTAGGAACAATTAAAAAACAAGAAACAAATCTCTCAATGGGCTTTTAAAATTTACCTTAAATTTATACTTTGTACTGCGTCTCAGATTTTTCACTGTGTAAGCAAGATCTTCTCCATCATATTTAGGCTTAAAACCGTATCCCTAGAAAGGGAAAACACAACTTTTATTAGATACCCGATTGCAGACCTACGTGGAGTAAGAGGTAAATGAAACGGCCAAGGAAACGCTTCATTGTCACTGCAGGTAGGTCCTCTGCAGAGCAGCTGCTGTGCTCTTAACCGCCCATTCATCTCTCCAGCTCCTTTATTAACTCAAGCTTTTGTCTTTTTTTTTTTTTTTTGTTAGTGGTTGCAGCTCACAGGTCAGAGGGAGATAACTAGATTCAGGATGTACTATACAGTGTCCTATGTGACTCTGAAAGTCTTCCGTGGTACCTCCATAGCAGCATTGAAAATAACTGGAAAAAAGGTGACATAGAATTTAATTTTTAAAGCTGCTTTGTCCAGGAAGCTGAAGGCTGTGATGATCTTTTGTTTTATTTCTCATAAATCAATCAAGCTGTGTCTGCCTCTCTATCTGGGAATGGAACATAAAGTTTCTTGTATTGCTTAAAGGATCCTGGGGAAGGAGTTAACGTAGTGTTAACCACACCAAAATGTCTTCAATTATTTTTTAAGTTACGTATTCATACTTACTGATGTTTCTTCCTCCATTTCTAAAATGTAAGAAATTCCTTCATCTGATGGCGTTCCTGAGGGCTTACTCCACTGTAAGGACAGCCATGTAACTCCAGCCTTTGCTAACACAGGACTTGCTGGCATAGAGGGGGCACAGCCCGAGGTGTAATATAAGACTTCTTCACTAAAATCACTATTGAAAATAAAGGAAATGAATGAAAAAGATTGATTTTTTTATAATTAAAGACCAAATTTTTCACTAATGACATGTTCATAATGAAAACTTAAATTTTTTACTGTTCTGGGATCAAATCTAGGACTTTAAACATGGTAGGTCAGAGCTCTACCACTAAGCTATATTCCCAGCTCTAGACAGTGAATTAAAAAAATTTTTTTTGGTGTTTTTGAGACAGGGTCTCCCTGCAGTCCTGGATCTCACTCTGTAGACCAGGCTGGTCTTGAACTCACAGAGATCCACCTGCCTCTGCCTCCAAGTGTTAGAATTAAAGGCGTGTGCCACCACGCCTGGCAACAATGAAAATTTTTGATGGATTTGAATTATCTTTAAGTCAGATGGTAAAAAGTTAATTAGTATTCTTTCAAATTTGCATTTGTGTTCAGATTTTTAAGCTTTTATATATGCTAAGGTATCTAGTTGGTGAAGAAAAACACACACTACCTTATAGGAAAGATATCAACAGTAAAAGCAATCACACTGTACATTCAAAACACATTTCCTATCATTTATATGATACAGAAAATGCAGTTCCCAAATGCCATTTGTGTGTGGTAGAAAACACAAATTATGCAATTAAACTCACTGAACCCAGTAAGGCTATATATGTATATTTCTAGAATAGAAGCCATTTCAATATGCCTTTTTTTCCTCCTTTGTCTTTTTGAGACAGTCTCCCTCTAGCTCCAGCTGGCCTGGAGCTTGTCAGGTAGACCAGGCTGGCCTTGAACTCACAGATAACCACCTGCCTCTGCCTTACAAATGCTGGGATTAAAGATGTGTGCCACCATGCCTGGCTGAATATTGACTCTTAAAAGACATAGGCTAGAGGGGGAGAGATGCCTCAATGGTTAAGAGCACTGACTGCTTTTAGAGAGGACCTGGGTTCAGTTCCCAGTATCCACATGATGGCTAAAAACTGTCAGTAACTCCAGTTCCAAGGGATTTGACACCCTCTCTGGCTTCCACAGCCATCGCATATAATATGCACTTATAGGCAGGCCAAACACCCATACACATAAAATAAAAATAAAAATTTAAAAAGGCACAGGCTAGTTTCAGCTACATAGCAAGACCCTGCCTTTAACAAACCAAGGGAGGGCTGGAGAGATGGCTCAGTGGTTAAGAGTACTGACTGCTCTTGCAGAGAACCTGGGTTCAACTCCCAGTGCCCAGAAGGTGGCTAAAAGTCATCCATAATTTTAATTCCAGATCTGATGCCCTCTTCTGACCTCCTTGAGGTCAGTGACACAGGTCACATGCAGGCAATATACTCATACATGTAAAATAAAAGCAACAACCTCCCCAAAACAACAAAAACAAAGAGAAAACATAACTCTAAAACTCATTATTTTCTTAGTATTTCATGATTATTATCATAAATAAAAATCACACTAACTTCCAATTAAGCTTATTTATCAGATGCATTGATTATTTTTACCTTAAATATTATTGTACTATATTTAATGTGTAAAGGGGGGGAAGAGGCAAAGGGAGAAGGCTTTCTATTTGTACAAAGCACCAGAGACACTTCTGGAATCTACCAGATTTAAACAAAGCCCTGAAAGGACATATGCTGAGGATTCCTTGTAAAACACAAAGACAAAAAAAAGCCTCTGAGCCATATGCAAAGACTTGATAATTTGATCTCTTTTGTGACCCATCCCTATGCAGCTAACACATTCCTGTCTAACTTTGCTAGACCCAGATTGTAACATAAATGTATCAACAAAATAAAGCAGTTTTCATTGGGTAATCTGGAACTGAATAATCATACATATGAAGTGGACTGGATAATCTCTATATCTATATCTCTATATATGTTATTTTATGAAGAGTCTTACCTTGTACCATAGTCATTTTTGGCTGATAATCTAAATTTACAACCCATTGCTGGTGATAGTTTGGTAATTTTAAATTGCTTCTGTGAGCCCATGTAACACTGACAAAATTCTCCATTTCCTTTTCCCTAGAAGAAATGGCTAGTTATTATATCTCACATATTCTATTATCAAGAGATAAAAACCACATCAATTCCTTTTTTATAGCTACATGTTAGCTAGCAGACACTAATACTATTGCATATAAGTCATGGATCTTTACAGAAGGCTGAAACAGTGAACATCTTACATATGATGTGGTTCATCAGTGCAGAATTCCCAAAACAGAAGCAGCTTTGTGAGTAATCTTGTATAGGTTCTTGGATTAAGTATGGTGTTTCAGATAATGCTAACTTTGTGGCCACAACAAGACCTTCTAGTCATGGGGGACATGTGGTAATGATGATAGGATGATCTTTGATACAGATCTGCCAGCCTTCCTTAACTCATGATGAGTTCTATGTGAACAGTTGTAAAAATACCCATCACTAAACTCCTAGATACTGTTAAGCATCTGCAAAATAAAGACTTGGAGCAGCTTCAGCTGACATTTAACACTGAAAGAATTCCATCACGGAGGACAGCCCAATTACAGATAGTAAGGAGGGAGAAGAAAGGTTAACTCAGACAATGGGAATTTTAGAAATTTTGGGGAATGAAATAAAATAGTCAAGTTCCTCTGTATCTATTTCCTTGTTATTGTTTCTTGATAGAGGTGAAAGGTAGGGCTATTTCTTTGAAGAGTGACTGTATTTGGCTGTTAAACTGAACTGTCTTACTATTTTTAACGGTATTTAGTTGAGTATAATGAATGCTGTAAGCACAAATTATATACTCTGAATGATGATGATTTGTGCTCCCCAGTCAGGACACTATGAATGTATCCCCAGTTTCAGTTTAAAAATCATCATGTTAATTGTATCTTCTTGAATAATATAAGTAAAGCTGGAGGTAAGTCAAGTCTCTGACTGGTTTCCACCTTAAAAAGAAATACCTTGTTTAATAATAGTATAAAATTATTGAATACTGAGTTAAGTTTCTATTCCTAGTTTGAGTTTTAACTGGATGAGTGCTAAACTTTATCAAATACCCTTTCATCATTTACTAAGATGATACTTTTTTTTTTTTAGCGGTTCTTAGCCTCAGCCTTTAACAGCTGCACTATCTGCTCTTGCAGAGGAGCCAAGTTTGATCCCCAGCACCCACATGGTGGCTGAGAAATGTCTTTAACTCCAGTTCCAGGGGACTCCAATGCCCTCTTCTGACCTCTGAGGCACTGCACAACATGGGTGCAGAAACCTACATGCAGACAGTACACTCATACACATAAAAATAAATAAATAAAATTTAAAAGAAGATGATACTTTTGTTTTTGAGACAGGGTCTCCCTATAGACCCAGCTGGAAGATGATATGTTTTTTATTCTGTATTAATGTGATGGTAAAAGGAAGCTTATTCTGAATTCTTTTAGCACTTCTGGAACACAACTTTTTAAGTTATGTTTTATTATTCTTTTAATATACTGTTGAGTTCCTAAATTATCAATGGAATTTCTACTCTCTCTGGTCCTTCCTCTTTGCTTAATATAAGCAACAAGATAAGAGAGAATAGAAAAACTGAGAACAAGATAATCTTTTATTTTTTTATTTTTTTTATTTAAAAAAATTTTTTTTAAATTTTATTTCTTTCTGTATGTGTATGAATGTGCTGTCTGCATGCAGGTTTGTGCACCCGTGCCGTGCAATGCCACAGAGGTCAGAAGAGGGTGTCGGATTCCCCTGGAACTGGAGTTCTCCTGGAATTGGAGTTTCAGACGGTTCTCAGCCGCCATGTGGGTGCTGGGGATCGAACCCGGGTCCTCTGTAAGAGCGGTTGGCGCTCTTAACCGCTAGGTCATCTCTCCAGCCCGAACAAGATAATCTTTTAAACACACTGTGCCTGCCATGGCTACAAAGGATGCCCAGAGTCCGTAAACTCTGAGAGCTACCTTCTACAGAGTCCATAGACTCTGAAGGCTACCTTCTACAGGGTCCGTGGACTCTGAGCGTTACCTTCTACAGGGTCCGTGGACTCTGAGGGCTACCTTCTACAGGGTCCGTGGACTCTGAGGGCTACCTTCTACAGGGTCCGTGGACTCTGAGGGCTACCTTCTACAGGGTCCGTGGACTCTGAGGGCTACCTTCTACAGAGTCCGTGGACTCTGAGGGCTACCTTCTACAGGGTCCGTGGACTCTGAGGGCTACCTTCTACAGGGTCCGTGGACTCTGAGTGCTACCTTCTACAGGGTCCGTGGACTCTGAGTCCTACCTTCTACAGAGTCCATAGACTCTGACTGCTACCTTCTACAGTGAGTCTCAACATGGAGGGTAGATCTAGGATCTCAGAAAGAAGACTATCTCTGATTATCTGGATGGGCCCAAATGCAAACTCCATAGCTTTCTAAGATAGAGATTTCAGAAAGGAGAGTAAAGACATATAATGTGACAAGGCCATGTAATGGGAGAAAACTAGCCAGGACAAGAAAACAGTCTCCTGCTGACAACCTTGTTTCTGGCCCAGTGATTGCTGGAAGTGTAAGAGAATGAATGTATTTTAGTAATCAGGTTTCTATTTGTTGTATGGCGGTCACAGGAGATGAGCAGCCTGGCAACTAAAACTGCTGTGGGAAAACGAGTGCCTTCATGCAGGTGAACTATAAAATGGACAGTTGTTTTACAATTTGTTATCTTTTAGAGATCAAGCCCAAAGCCTGTGCCTGTCAGACCGGCTAAATCCCACTCCTGAGCTAGACCCCAATTCCTCACGTGCCAATTGTAATAGGGATTTTTTTGAAAACACAAACAATTCCCCTCCCCCAGAAAGGGAGGTTTAGCCAGTAATGTTTTCAAAAAATACTGGTAGTCCACTAACCACATAAAATTGTACATACATTTAATTATACTTCTCTTTAGGAGAACCATTATTTCTGAAGATATATAATTTTAATCACTAAAAAAGATTCACGTAACTTACCTCATCCCATTCTAAAATAAAACTTTGGATTTTAGAGCCATTGTCACTAGGTGCCTGAAACAAGCATAAAAAAAAGTGAACGGAAATCAGTATCATCATAAACAATACTGTGATGATGTAAGGAATCTGTTCTATGCTGCAGTGGTTAAGACTACTTGCTGCTCTTGTGTGAGATCCAGCTCTGTTTCTTAGCATCCATTTAGAGGCACACAACCATCTGTAACTCAGTTTCATTGGACCCAATGTCCTCTTTGAGTCTCTGTGGGCAAACAGGTATGCATGTGGTACACATAAATACATGCAAATACTCATAGACTGAAAAAAAAATGTCCACAGAAAAAAATAAAGCAAGAGACCATTTAAATTTACTGAATACTGAATAATCTCTTTTAGTAATAAGTATCTTAACTTTCACAAGACTTTAAAAAAATTCACCCATCTTATAGTTTTATCAGGTTCAGGTTCCCACTTTTAGTTTAACTACTAAAACTCACAGTACATTGTAAATGGGACACCTTGTAATATACAAAGGAATCAAGAACTAGGGTACTGAAGAGCTGGGAGAGCAGTGTCTGGCCCCCTTGCTGCTAGACTCAGTGTGCCCATCGCTTGAGACAGATGTCCTGTTCATCTTCAGGGGAAAATACTCCCTTGGTATTTCATGTTACTTACTCTGGAAATGACAATTTCAATTATTTTTCTCCTATGATTTCATTCCATTTCATTTTTCCAAAACTACTGTTTTCACAACTTCATAGTTGAAGAAACATGACTCTGAGGCTCATAACAATTTTAAATTTTGAAATGGTTTTGCAGAGAACTGTAATTTTCTGGGTTATGTCCAGTTTTCATATAACATTGCCAATTATGTAAACAACAATAAAAGATCATTATATTTTTAATAGAGTCCTGTAAGTTTTTATAGCACGGAGGTCTAGATTGTCTGTTTAACACTAGCACTGTGTATTTTTAATAGAGTCCTGTAAGTTTTTACAGCACAGAGGTCTAGACTACTTGTTGAACACTAGCACTGTGTATTTTTAATAGAGTCCTGTAAGTTTTTACAGCACGGAGGTCTAGACTACCTGTTGAACACCAGCACTGTGTATTTTTAATAGAGTCCTGTAAGTTTTTACAGCACGGAGGTGTAGACTACTTGTTGAACACTAGCACTGTGTATTTTTAATAGAGTCCTGTAAGTTTTTACAGCACGGAGGTCTAGACTACCTGTTGAACACTAGCACTGCGTATTTTAATAGAGTCCTGTAGGTTTTACAGCATGGAGGTCTAGACTGTTGAACACTAGCACTGCATATAGAGCAGTATTCAACTGCCTGGCTTGGATGCAGCAATGGGAGCTCTAAGTGAAGAGACTGAAAGGAGGTCAATAAAGGATTCTTGAGAAATTCCAATTCTTCTAAACAGAGGAAGAGAATGCAAAGACAGAGGTTGCAAGTCTCAGTGAGGACAGAGAAGATAAAAATTTATTTCCTAAGAGTTAATGATTCCAGACTGCTTTAGTCCAGTTGGTAGTCTCAGATTTATTTTAATTTTCATTTTCCAACCTTCAGCCCATCTTCCATTTTTCTCTAAACTGGAGGGGAAAGTATTATGTGTGAAGTATTTTCCTATACCTCAGCTAATCATCACATCAACTCTATGAAATAACATTACTCAAATATTACAGAATAGGGGAAATGAGGCCTCAAAGAACCCCAGTAAATTGTCCCAAGTCAACATGTCACTATGAATGATGAAGGTGGGTTTCATGGTATGGACCTGTAATTCTGGCTCCTAAGAAGTTTGAGGCAGATGGACAGCAAGTTCAAAAGAGAGGGATGAATGCTGGGGATGTAACTCAGTTGTAGAGTGTCTAGCAGGTAGAAAGCCCTAACTTTAATCCTTCAGTCCTCAAAGCCCTACTATGGGGGGAAGGTATGAAGGGGTAGAGGACTGAACTTTGGTCATTTGACCCTTAAACCACTATTCCAAGCAAATAGTGTTATAGGTCCAAAGCAGTTCCACCTAGCTTCTGACAACAGAATAAACAACCAGTTTTACCATCACTATTGCATGAATAATTCCAAATAATGTTAATGGGTAAAACACAACTCTTAACTGCTACCTTAACTGCCCACTCATGCCACTGTTAAGCCATTCTGGCCCTACTGAAGAGCTTTACATAATGGAGCAGCACATTCAAAGACTGGCTATTAAATGACAAAACTAAGCAAGATTTTTTTCCTCTTTCATTTTAAAAATTAAACAGTAGTTACTATGTTCTGGGCATAAAGGAAATAAATTACTATATAATATTCTCACCAGCAACAATTGTCCTGGCAACTGCGTATTTACAGAGCCATTTCTAGAAGTGTCCAACACTGAGCAACTTGCACAGTGATCACTATCTCTACTGAGAATAGAGCTGTTGGGATGTTGATAGTGGGAGAAATTTTAAGACCACATTTTAGGCATCTTCAGAATGGAGAGCACTGAGCTAGGGAAATCCAAGCTACATGGAGAGCCCTGAGTTGCTACCCCAAGTCCTGTACCAAAAGAAAGGCCCGAAGCATATTCATCAGTAAAATGACCCAGGTGAAATGATAACTAGTCAAATATTTTACTACACACAAAAAAGTGTGTATTCTAAGCATAAGTATGTGTGTGTATGCTAACAGTATTTGGTAATTATATAAAATATTACATTTTCTCAGGACAAGGGGCTAACAGGCCAGATAGCCAGATTGGGGAGACTAAAAAAGCACAGATTTTGAAAAGTTTTCAAAAGCAGAGGAGCTTTGCTACTGAAGTATGAGTGGATTGAATGAAGGTCAAGAAGTACTATCTTACTGCAAACCCACAGCTGCTAACTGGACAGTATTCTCTTCTAGGGAGGGGTTTGGAACTTTTGTGAGGGTGTTTCTGACCTGATCATAATAATGCAAGGGAAGAAAGCAGCAAATACCTATGGTGTGGCTAAGGGCAGTCACAGTCCTGGAAAATCCACGGGGCAGAGGGTACAATGGGAAAGTGCTCCTTTACTGAGGATTTTTGGATGTCTTGCGAATAATGTCCAGGTAGCTGAAATATCTGTTTATGATAATTAGAATCCAATTCCATTTTATATGGGATTTTTTCCTTTATGATTTGAATAGGCATTATTTTCTCAGGATACAACAGGCACTTTGGGATGATTGTACTTAATTTTGTTCAGAAATATACAAGACTTTGTACACTATTTCAGGGAATCATGTCACCTATGAAAATGCTGCCCATGGTATCCAATGACCAATTCCATGTAAGACTAAGTCCATGGGCAGTGTCCATCTACTCCATTTTATAAATTAAGTTCCCAGAAAAAAGCCACACCTATGTCAAAGAGTGTATAGGATTACTAGCTGATTATAACTTTAATATTGCGGAGAGCTGGAATGTTACAGATCTTGGTCCCAAGCCATCTTGGTTTATCTCTAGTCCCCTTCATACCCATTGTTGCCCATCTCCGTGTTCTGACCTCCACCCTTTTGACTATCAGGTAAAACCCCTTTGGAATGCATTCTTAGACCATTAGCTTCTACCAACCCAAAGGCTATATTCTAAAGCATATAGCAGAGATTTCTCCAGTTTGCTGTAACCTGCCTACCAAATATTCTTATAGATGTATTTGGAAATGCAGATTTGTAACTATTTTTTTCTTTTGTGTGTATAAAAAGTTCATGTAACCATGAGCTCAAAGCCGCTATAATTGCCTGCCTGCATAAGAATGGACCTTTCAAGGATCAGACAGGGAGGGGGGAGAGGCTTATGGGACACTATCTCTCTCTAGTGGATTAGTGACTACTAACAGTTTCTGGAGGAGATTCATTGTTTCTGATTGTGTATCCTCTAGTGAATCCACTAGGTTCCAATGTACAATTTCAAACTCATAGTCACACAGATGGCCTGGATAAATTCAGTGGGCCATAAAACAAAACAAAAAGACAGGAATGGGAAAGGGACTAGAGGGAAGAAACTTGATAGTGGTTAGAGGGAGAAAAGAGTGGGGTGAGAATAATCAGAATGCATTATACACACATATGAAATTGTCAAAGAATGTATTTAATGAATGAAAACTGAAAGGAAATTTGAAATAAAAGTAAAGAAACTGGTGGAAGTCCTATCACTTTTATCATCACAGAGATGACTGTACTGAATATATCATATATTGTTGTAGCTGTGTGGATGCCAAAGAACAGAGAGAAGCAGTTCCTTCTTTATCTAACTCTTTGCTGTTAGTAATGACACTACTTTCTGTGTGTGAGTGAATAATATTGGTCTTTCAGATGCAGATCATCACACCATTATAGCTTTACACATCTTTTAGGTATCAAAGGTGACTAATTTTTTAAGTAATATCTGTGTGTCAGCTGTCATCTCTCTAGGGATCACTAAAATAGTTATAGACACAATGGAATGAAAAAGAAAGTTCACATACCTACTTCTATGGTGGAACATGCTATTCAAGAAACTTGTACTTGTGTTCCCAGGCCATGGTCACTCTTATTTTGTTTAGAATAAACTACCCTTTGTTCTATTTGTGGTGAAAGCTGTACTTTCACAATTTATGTATTAGAATACCTATGATTTTATTAAGAACAACTATTTCTCTTAATAACTTTATTTTTCTTTTAAGGTATCATGTTGATATACTTAAGAAGTTTTTTAAAAAATTATTTATTGTTATGTGTATGAGTATTTTGTCTGTATTTATATAAGTGCACCCATGTCATGCACTGCCTTGAGAAGCCATAAGAGGGCTTCAGATTCCCTGAAACTGGAGTTATGGATGGATGCTAGCAGTCATGTGGGTGCTGAGAATCAAACCTGGATCCTCTTCAAGTGCAACCAGTGCTCTTAACTGCTGAGCCATCTCTCCAGATCCCCAGGTTGATATATTTAAAACTGTAATTCTAGTTATGAATCTGATTTGGATAAAATCTGGGCTATAAAGGTGTCATTACAAGATAATTATAAGTAGGAGTAGTAGACTGAGAATCAGTTACAGACCTCTCCTGAGTTCATTACATGCATTATAAGGACTAGCAAATATAAACTATGAATCAGATCACTGAGAGTTATCTGAGAGCATTAGAAGCAAATGCCCATTTCATATGTGTAATGCAAAGAACAGAGTATTTAGGTTAATACTCCTTTGGCCTTCAAAAACAAATGACACTTAACACAACTGGGGAAAGAGAAAAAAGAAATGCCTACTTAGAAATACTCTACTGAATATTCAGAAGTACTCTCCAGGATAGTCTTACCTTCCACTGCAAGGTGAGTGAGTTTTTGGTCCGATTGGCTATCCGTGGTGGATTAGGTACATCAGGCTCACAGCTCAAGGTAGTGAAGTTCTCGGCTTCTGAAGGATTTCCCTTTACAGAATTGGACTCTGCCTGCACTCTATGGATATAAAAAAAGTTTCACCCTGTGGACACTATCTCACTTTCAACAGCATCACTTTTAAATATTTGCCACTTACTAATGTGACTTCTACATGGTATATTGAATATTAATTGTAGAGGCAGCAGCAGACCTTAAAAAGAGTATAAACTGGTGGTTTTATTTTATTTTAACTCTAAACAAGAAAAACAATTCAAATTGTGCCAATCAATTTATACTAATAATAATCTACTGAAAAAGTATTCATATGCTGAGCTTTTTTTTTTTTTCACCTCATTTGAATCGCTCATTGATTTAAAAAATGCTGGAGAGATAGCCTAGCGGTTAAGTGCACTGACTGCTCTTGCCAGGTTCGATCCCTAGCACCCACATGGCGGCTGAGCACCGTCTGTAACTCCAATTCCAGGAGAACTCCAGTTCCAGGGGAATCCGACACCCTCTTCTGACCTCCGCGGCATTGCACGACACGGGTGCACAAACCTACATGCAGACAGTACATTCATATAAATACTAAATAAATAAATAAATAAATAAATAAATAAATTAATTAATTAATTAATTAAAAAAAATGCTGACCAGGCACAGTGGCACACACCTTTAACTGAAGCACTCAGGAGGCAGAGGCGGTAGATCTCTGTGAGATCAAGATCAGCTTGGTCTACATTTTTAGTTCCAGGCCAGCTGGGACTACTGGGAGTCCTTGTCTTAAAAAAAAAAATCCACACAGTTAAATCCGCAATTCAATAATGGTTGCAATCCAAAGTCTGAAATATTAGGTTGGGCAATATTTGGGGCTTAAGTACACGAAAACTTATAGTGTTAATGTTTAATAGGAACAGTCCTAACTACAAATGTCCTTTTTAAAATGGGTGGTTGAGGGGTGAGCACTGGCTGTTCTTAGAGGACCTAGGTTAATAACAGTTCCAGGCTAATAACCTAGATCCCCTGGAATTGGAGTTAACAGATGGTTGCTAAGAGTCATGTGGATGCTGGGAATGCAGCCTGGGTCCCACATGGCAGCTAACAATCATCCCTAACTTTTGTTCCAAGGGATCCAATTCCCTCTTTTGTCCTCCATGGGCACTGTACACACATGGCAGACTTACATACATGCAGACAAAATACTCATACATATAAAGTAAAAAGAAATCAAAAGTCTTAAAACCTTTCAGAACAAAATTTTAATAAAATATGCTGGAAAACTGTAAGGTATTATCTGAATTCCTCCTATTTAAATGCTGTGAAATTCTGAGAGCTTTAATGTCCCAAGCTCTTTCTAAAACAAGATGTAATGTACACAAAAAATATAAACCAATTGTTTTTTTTTATAAACATCTCAAAAGCTAGAAGTTTCCAGTGTGGAATGAGCTATGGTAGACACATTCCAAGTATTCATTCCAATCTCTTCCACCTACAAACAGGGTGCTTAGCCTTTCCTTTACTACAGTGCTTAAACTTGTGTTAAATGTTTTTGGGGTATTTTGAGAAATGATGATAATTACACCAATGGGGAAAGTTGAAGTCCATGTTTTTAACCAAAATATACTCTAGATTTTAAAAGGAAACATTAAACAAAAACAACAGGAAAATTAAACCCTAACCCTATCTTGTATCAATTACAAAACAAAACAAAACAAAACAAAACATGTAAAAGATGCTCCTTACTTTGCATGGTAATCTGTAGCTGGTTTGAGATCATTTAAAGTGACACTTGTTTCTTCTCCTCTGGGGTAGGAAAAAAGTAGTATTTCAGTGTCAGATAAAAGAAAGCTTTTTGAAGGATATAAAGCATCACATACATTATATATTAATAGTCTGTGGTATTTTATATTATATTACATGCTTCTTTACCAACTATAACATCTTTGAGATTTTACTAACATGGAATTTGTGCAAGTGGCAAGTGTGTCCAAGTTTAATGATGCACCTTTAAAGAACTGTAAAGTAAAAAGGTGTGCCAAGCAAATCAAGCCTGAGAGCTACCGTTTCCTAGGGAGGAGGGAGGTAGATTCAGGGAAGGTATTTAATTACTGAAGAATTGAAACAATTTTCAATTATTTAAAAATACATTTTTTGCATCAAATAGTGAATAAAATGTGTTACTGAAAACAACACTGACAAGTTTTAAAGGACTCCTGTCACTGTTTCATTTTATTAGAAAGAAATAATACTTTATATTTCAGTTTGGATTAATGAACAGATAAAAAAAAAGTGAGTCATAATTTACCTACGTGTCTATACTCCAGTGGTGGGGGTCAGGCTCAGGACCTTGTGTATGCTAGGCAAATGCTCCATACTAATGCACATTCCTGGGTCCATGATTTCAAGTATTTCCAATGTCCACGATTCTACTTTTAAACAGCATACCTCTTAACAAAATCAGCCATTTTGGGGGGTATGCACTCAATCCACTGTTCTCTCCATTTTCTTCTGTCAGTTTCCTATTATATCTCTTTCTACCAAGTCTCTCTTCTCACTTATGGACTACTTTTTCACCTTACCCACTACCCTCTTCCCCCTAATTACTGTTTTCCAAATCAAAACCAACAAGCAGAAGTAAACATGTGTTAGCAATGAAGGTTAAGATGTGTTACTAACTCAACAACTGCTGCAGATTCTCAGAGGAGGACAAATTGGTAGAGGATAAAGAAGGACTACTGTGCCTCTTCTACTCCCTGGTTAGACTGCAAGTGAAAATGAATCTTTCTTAGTAAGTAGTCACATCTAACTAGAAATACCCTTAAGACGAAAGGAAACCTTTATGTTGATGGTCTCTTATCCCGTAGGTTGGCTTACTTGTTTCTCTTAACAAGTGGTGAACGACCATGGTCCAGTGGCTAGCCCCACACCATGTGTATATGGGTAGTACAAATTGGACAGAGTTAATTAAAAAAAAATTAAGGTGGGAAAAAGATAAGGAAGGGGGGGCCGCAGATCCAGGAAGTAAGTGTGTGTGTGTGTGTGTGTGTGCGCGTGCGCACGCTGGTGTGGTAGAAATACATTGTATACGTGTATGGAATTCTGAAAGAATAAAATATTGTATTTAAAAAGAATGAATAAAGGTAAGTGAGTCTCATTAGAAAAGAGGCAGGAGATTTTTATAAACTTGTATGATGAGGTAAGGGTCACTGGGACCAATCTCACTTTGATGTTTTGTCCTTGGCCAGTTGTATTTTGTGTTCTGATCTCTTAAATAACCACCTACTTCTTTTACAATAGTCTTTGTAATGGTTATTCTGTTAACTAATAACTGGTTTTCTTCTTTACAAACAAAGGCAGAAAAACTTCAAAAATCGCCAGTTATAAATACCACAATTTGGGCCACTGACAATTTCTAAGGTTTCTTGGTGTGAAGTATAGTTTTGAACCAAGGAATCAGAACTATCTTAGGCTTTCAAAATGATTAATGTACCAACATTTCAATGAGAAACTCTGGAGACTAAGTCATTTTATAGTAGAAAAAGGGCTCGTACATATAAAATTAAATATTAAGACCTCAGAGAACAAGATAAAAGCAAATCCACAGTGACAAGCTCTGTGTTTCTCGGCCCTGGGTTCTACATGCTCCAGTTACATAAATCACTTAGCAGAAAGCCTACCAGGAAGAAATGTGTGAACAGTTAGCTGAAGTGTCTGTTCTGTGGGAGTGTGTCTAGAAATGTGTACTGGCCTGCATGTGAAATGTTCACACTGAAACCACTGTCAGCATTCAACTTACAGATCAAAATAAAAAACGTGAAGAGAAAATTAGTAATAAGCTCTTTACCACAAACCATTAGCTTGGACAATGAAAAGGGCAAACTGACAACACCTACACATAAACACTTCTGTATCTCCCTTCCTTTCCAGTACTTGAGACCAGGATTTCATAACTGCAGAGCTCTGGCATAGGAGTCTCATTTGTTTCTCCATTAATGAAACTGGAAGGCGGTGACCAGGTAAGCACGACTGTCCTTGCCTGGATGTCTGAGGCCTATAAAACAAAAACAAAACACCAACTTAAAAGCTCTATGAAATGCACAAGCACAGAGAGCAGTGAAATACTTAATGGGGTGACAAGACTACATCAAATAATGGCTCTTCAATTCTACATAACATGGCTCGCAAACAGAAACTTTCCCATTTATACACCGAAATAATGTTATGAAGGAAAATTTACCAATATGGCTGATCCCAAACTAAATGGTGTTCAAAATTAAAAGTTGGGATAAAAAAGAACTTTTAATTTATTTCACAAAGTTCACTTCTCAACTTATCCAGTCTTATTATAATATAAAGGAAACAATGTAATTAAGAGAAAAATGAACAAATGACACAAATATTCAGAGAAACAAACATAAATCCACCACATATGAAATGTATTGGTCACTCACTATCAAGTAAGCATACACTAAAATAACACACCACAACTACCAGACAGAAGGCTCCACAGCGAATGTGCTTCATGCTGAGAATCCAAGGAAACGGGCATCATTAAAGTAAAAGGAATAAATGCTGCTTATAGCCCTTTGCAAGGCAACTGGGGAAACAAAATTTTACATGTGTTTACTTAAAACTAAAGATTATTTTGACTTTAAGTGCATGAGCAGCTGCATGTAAGTGCATCACATGCAGTGCTGGTACAGCTCAGGAGGCAGAGCCTGTGGAACTGGAGTTACAGATCGCCGTGAGCAGTCATGTGGGGTGGGTGCTGGGAACTGAACCCAGGTCCTCTGCAAGAGCAGCAAGTGTTCTTAACCGCTCGGCCACCTTTCCAGTCTCTAGTTTGTTTTTGAGGTAGACTCGCATGTAGCCCAGACTAAACTAGAACTTCAGATCCTCCTGCCTCAGCCTTCTGAGGGGGATTACAAGCATGTGTAATCCATGCCAAGCTTTTAAAGAATTTTATTTCTAAAATTCTCTCCCTCGGGATTTTTCATAAATTGAAAAAGTACAAAATGATATACTTCAAAATGTTCACTGCAATTTTTTTTTGTTATATTTTACTTATTTTTATCTGTATGAGTATTCTGCTTGCATGAATTTAAGTGTACCCCATGTGTGCAGTGCCTGTGGAGACCAGAAGAGCATGTCAGATCTCCTGGAAGCAGAGTTACAGATGGTTATTAGCCACCACTTAGGTGCCAGGAACTGAACCCTGGGTCCCCAGCAAGAGCAACATTATTAATGGTGAAAAACTGGAAATACAGGAAATACAGGGCAAGGACTTTCTAAGTAATGATATGTATAGCCTCTTAAAACATTCCTATTCACGTTTTTTTTTTTTTTTTTTTTAAGAGGAAAGATATCTATGTGGTGATAGAGGTTTCATTAAAATATTGATGGTATGGGGCTGGAGAGATGGCTCAGTTGCTAAGAACATTGACTGCTCTTGCAGAGGACCTGGGTCCAATTACCAGCACAAACATGGCGGCTAACAACCATCCATTAACTCCAATTCTGAGGGGGAACGGACACCCTCTTCTGACCTCCACGGGCATTGCATGGCACGGGTGCACCTGACAGCATGCAAGCAGCACCCTCATACACATGAAAGAAAAATAATAAATACTAAAAATTATATTGATGGTTCATAACAGTAGAAAAAAAGGAAGCTGAATAGTTTATGGTAAAATTAATTTTTTCTTTAAATGCACAAAGATGCCTGCAAATATACTTACTGTACAAATGTGTTGCTCCTTTCTGGGATTTTGTGTATATGTGTGGGGATATGAGGAGAGCTGAAGGAGAGCTGGTTCTCTTCTACTTTCACGAGGTTCCTAGAATCAAATCTCAGCCCGAAAGCTTGCGCAGTGCAGCGAGTGCCCTTACCCCGCTGGCCATTTTACTCGCCCTAATACATATTTTCCAAGTGAGCTTGTGTGTAACCTTTAAACTTATCTTTAAACTATATATAATCAGTAGACCCTTTTTCCTCATAAATTTACTCCAGTAAGAACAGACAGGTATAAAACACAATTGAAGCCTCTTAGAATAGCTTAGATTTATAGGAAAAGTTGAGAGGTAGCATGTAGAATTTTTTCCTGTCTCTATGTTTCACGTGGATTTCTCTAATGTTAAGATGTTACATAGGCATGCATATTTATAAAACTAAGAAATCAACACTGGTAAATACTATTAAATACTATTTATCTATAAGTCAAACTCTATATTAGCTAAACAGACCTTTTTTGGGGATACTATGTTCAACTTAGTAAATAAAATTAAAGGCTAAATTAAAACATACAATAAATTTCAACTTTCCAGACATACTGTAAATTTCAATCTGCTTTTATAGAAAAGTGATTTAGCAACTATTAATATGATATCTTCCGACTTTTTCTTACAAACACCTATTAATGTATAAAAGGAACGATTACTCTGGGTTAAACTAATGGCAAACTTCACGAGAAGTAACTTTTAAACAGAACTTTTTTTGTTTGTGTACTCTGAGACAAGGCTTTTATGGACCAGGTAGCCTATAATTCACAGGCATGCACCCCCATAAAGGATTCGGAATGGGATATAATTTGGTAGAAAAGAAGGTGATTAATTTATGAATAAATGATTCATTTTCTTAAGCTTATACTTACAACCTAGTTTTCTGAGGTACACTGTAGATTTACAAAAGCTATCTAGTAATTCCACTTGCATAAAAACTAGATTAAGGAAGAGAGGAAGGAAGAGATAACGGACCACTAAAGGATTGTGGGAGGCAAGACATGGTACAGTTAAAAATACTAAGCAATCAGGTTTCAGTGCATTGCAGGTAAGAAGGAGTATAGTCTGAACAAACAGGGTTTAAAAAGGGTGTTCTGGGCTGGAGGGATGGCCTAACGGTAGAGCACCAACTGCTCTTGCAGAGGACCCGGGTTCGATCCCCAGCACCCACATGGCGGCTAAGAACCGTTTGTAACTCCAATTCCAGGAGAACTCCAGTTCCAGGGGAATCCGAGACCCTCTTCTGACCTCCGCGGCATTGCACAACACGGGTGCACATACCTGCAGTATATTCATACACATACAAAAAGAAATTAACTTAAAAAAAAGGGTGTTCTATATTGCTGGCTCCAGGTGGCCTGTAAAGAGCTGTTTAGAAGATAGGGCTGGAAAGATGGCTTAGTGGTTAAAAGTAATGACTGTTCCTGCAGAAGACTGGGATTAGAAACCCAGAACTCACATGGTGGCTAACAACTGTCCGTAACTCCAGTTCCAGGAGATCCAACACCCCCTTCTGACCTCTGTGGGCACTGCATGACATGGGTGCACTTACACACATGCAGGCAATACACTCATACACATAGAGTAAAAATAAAAATTAAAAAAAAATTTAAAAAAGAATTGTATAGAAAATACAAAAGTGGACCCCAATCAGCTACTGTAGAATTCCTGTGTGAAGAAAGAGGCAATCACCACAGGCATCAGGAAAAGGCAGGAAAGCACAGATCCTAGAAACAGTGATTAACTGATAGAGTTTGGCCTTAAATTTGGCAAGTAGAGAATCAAAGGCAAAAAAATGCCCCCGGAAAAAAACAAACAAACAAAAAAAACCAAGATAATACTGACACTGTGGCCTAGAACACTCAAATGAGCAAAAGTTCATTGACTGATATACTGAAAAACACAACAGCAGGGGAATGATGAAATTTCCCTTTTATTTTAGAGAAATAAGGAGGTTTTTTATTTTATTTTTTTTAAGACTGTTTTGAGTCAGGATCTCACTGTGTAGCACTGGCTGTCCTAGAAAGTGCTATGTAGATTAGGCTGGGCTCAGACTCATGGAGAACTATCTGCCTCTGCCTCCTGAGTGCGGGATTAAAGGCCCATTAAATACACCACCATCCCCAGCCCCTGTTCTGGATTTTATTATCATGAGTTATGCCTTTTCTTAGAGTTATATGAATGAAATCCTACAATATACATTCTTGAGTATGTGATTTCTATGGCTGAAAGTTATTTTGTGAGATACATCCATGTTATATATAAACTGTGAAGCAGTTCGCTCATAGTTATATAGAATACATATGAATTCTATTGGTAGATACTGGGTTGGTTTCAGTTTGTGATGTTATGATGAAATTGCTATGAACATTTCTTTCAGATGTCCTTTGTGGACATTAATGTTCAATTTTTCATTTACCAGAAGGTACGTCATAGGGTTTCTATATATTTAGCTGTGTGTGTGTGTGTGTGTGTGTGTGTGTGTGTGTGTGTGTGTTGGACAGCATCTCCCTATAGCCCCAGAACTCATTATGTGGACCAGGCTGGCCTAGAACTCACAGAGACCACCTGCCTCTGCCTCCTGATTCCTGGGATTAAAGGTCTGTGCCACCAGGCCTGGCCTAAGAGAAGATAAGATTTAAAAAAATGAAGATAAACTTTTTTTTTTTTTTTTTGAGTTCCTGGCAAGCCATCCCAGCATGCTTCAAGATGACTTACTTCTAGAGAAAGAGGTGAGTAACAAGGGTTGGAATACTGATTTAAAAGCCAGCTCGAGTTGTCTCATCCGAGTGCTGCTTTATGAGTAAAAGCTGTGTTCACAGCCACTGAATTTGCTTCTTAGGAATGCACTCTACACTAGCAAAACAGGCATAACTGTCTTCATTTTCTAAAAGAAAATGTAAAATGGTTGACTTGTCTTAGGTCATTCAACCAGTGACCAGCCTCTAAGTACTTCAGTTCCTCCATTACAACTCCATACTGCATCCAGTTCCAGGCAGCAGTTGAAAATCAATGTTAGGTTTAAGGATATGTATGCGAAATGACAACAACCAGATGTAATGGAAAGAAAATGAAAACAGCTGTTTCAGAAAGTGGATGGATTACGTAGGATATGTTTTGCATTTCGAGGCAGATTGTGGTGCTTGTCAGGTAGTTATCAAAAATCATCCTTGAGAAAAGCTGTTTGTCATGTTACATTAAAGTAAATTAAACAGGTTAATCTTTAAAGAATTCAGAACTACATACGTTAGCATGGATTTTGACAAAGATTATAGAAGTAGAAATGATAATATTTGATTTGTGGATTTCCAGAAATAACTAAAGCAGGAGAAACAGCAATGCTTAAGCTTCACATGGATGTGTGATTCAGCAAAGAATAGCAGGGCATGCAGGGTATACCTGATCCCAGCACCTGGGAGGCCAGGGCAGGAGGACTGTGAGTTCAAGGACATCCTGGATTACATAGCAAGACTATCTCAAAAATACAAAATAAAACAGAACAAAAAAGTGAGAAAGTAACAGAAGAGTTAGGCCAAGGAAATAGTTAAATAGTAGTCCTTAACCATGAAAAGGGAGGAGTGGTGAGTGGGGACGGGAAGAAAAAAAGGTAACAAGTAAAAGCAGAACGGGCTAAATTTAAAGCATTATTAAAATAGAGATGTTTGGCTTTGAAAGAAATGAAACAGTAGTTTCAAAGATTCCCCAGTGAAAACATGAACACTTCCAACACAGCTAGTTCAACCTGGGGGTATGCCACCATTCTGGTTGACCTCATGGAAGACGAAACAGCTCCAGAGAGGTTTACCTACCTGCCAGGTCACTCCATACCTGAATGCACACCTCACACTGAGATAAGGCACGCACCGTGGAATAGTTTTGTGAGGAACAGCCTTTTCTTTTCTTTTTATGTATGTACACACGTACACACATATGGTACTTATATGAACCTCAAATGTGTCAAGTCCAGTGGCTTTTACATGTTGTCTTAAACACCCCCGCCCCATCTATGACACCCAACCACTACTTTGCCTTTAAACTTCAGTTTAATCATCCTTTCAGAAGAAAATTTCCCTAACATCCTTGGCAAGGTTTAGTTCCCCTATTAAACACTTGGACAGCATTCTACCTCTCTGTTCTGGCATGTCACACTTGATAATTTACATTTACCACATGATGATTCTACTGAAGTAAGCTGTAGGGGTGGGGCTCATGCCTATGCTTTCCAGTCTATAACCAGGTCTTAGTATAGAAAAATGGCACTTTAAGTCTTGTTTAAATGTTTTATAGAATTCTGCTGTGTACCCATCCGGATCTGGGCTATTTTTTAGTTGGGGCGGGGGTATTTTATTACATCTTCAATTTCCTCAAATATTATGGGTCTGTTTAAACTGTCAATCTCGGGCTGGAGAGAGCCTAGTGGTTAAGGGCACTAACTGCTCCTGCAGAGGACCCGGGTTCGATCCCCAGCACCCACATGGCAGCTGAGAACCACCTGTGACTCCAATTCCAGGAGAACTGTAGTTCCAGGGGAATCTGAGACCTTCTTCTGACCTCCATGGTGTTGCAGGACAGTTCTACATGCAGACAGTGCATTCATACACATACAGGTGTTGCAGGACACGGGTGCACAGTTCTACATGCAGACAGTGCATTCATACACACACACACACACACACACAAAAATAAACTGTCAATCTCTTCTTGGTTAAAAGCTTTGTTGTTTCCCAGGATTTCAAATATTCATCCATTTCTCTTAGGTTTTTAAGCTTAGTAGAGTATAGGTTTTTGAAGTATTCCCATATGATGGTCTGGACCTTTTTGTTGTCTGTTGTGATGTTTCCTCTTTCATCACAAATTATATTGATTGGGAGTTGCTCTTTCTTTCTTTTGGTTAGTTGGGCTAGAGGACTGTCTATTTTGTTTATCTTTTCAAAGAACCAACTTTTGGATTCATTGATTTCAACTTTGTGTTATTTTCTTTGTTTCTATTTCATTGATTTCTGCTCTGATTTTTGTTATTTCTTCCTGTTGGGTTTAGGGTCCATTTGTAGTTGTCTTTCAAGTGTTTTTAGCAGTAGAGTTAGATTGTTTATTTGCACTGTTTTTTTTTTTTTTTAATATAGGCACCCAAGGCTATAAATTTCCCCTTTAGGACTGTTTTTAAAGTATCCCAAAGGTTTTGTTGTGTTGTATTGTCATTTTCCTTTAGTTCCATGCATGCTTTTATTTCTTTCTTAATTTCTTCCTTGATCCATTCATTATTCAGGACTATGTTGTTTAGTCTCTATGTGTTCTTGTAGGTGGCAGGGCTTATCCTGATGTTGATATTGAGCTTTATTGCACTGTGGCCTGATAGTATGCATGAAATTATTTCAATCCTTTTGTATTCGTTGAGGTTTATTCAAACTGTTCAGAAGAATACAAACAGAGGGAAATCTCCTAAATTCCTTCTATGAAGCCAGCATCACTCTAATACCAAAACCAGGCAAAGATACAACCAAAAAAGAAAACTATAGTTTCTTGCTGTCCAAGTGTTTAATAGACCCATCTCATTAATAAACACAGACACAGAAACTCTCAACAAAATACTTGCAAACCAAATACAGACCCATATCAAAAAGATCATCCATCATGACCAAGTTGGATTCATACCAGAGATGCAGGGATGGCTCAACATATGTAAACCAATAAATATCATAAAACATATAAATGGATTGAAAAACAAAAACCACATGATCATCTCAATCTATGCTTGCCTTCAACAAAACCCAGTATCCCTTCATGCTTAAAAGTCCTAGAGGGAATTGGACTGGAGGGATCATTCCTCAGTGTAATCAATCAATGTAATCCTCAAAGACATATAAAAGAAACCCACAGCCAACATTATCCTAAATGGAGAAAAGTTAGAAGTGTTCCCCTTAAAGGCAGGAACACAGCAAGGCTACCCACTATTACTACGCCTCTTTAATATAGTGCTTGAAATGCTTGCTAGGGCAATAAGGCAAGAAAGGGAAATTAAAGGAGTACTAATTGGAAAAGAGGAAATCAAGCTATCCCTTTTTGCACATGGTATGATAATTTACCTAAGGGATGCTAAAAGCTCCACCAGAAAACTCCTAGAAATGATCAAGACTTTCAGTAAAGTGTCCAGATACAAAATTATCTTACAAAAATCAGTAGCCTTTCTTTACACCAACAACAAGCAATTGAAGAAGGAATATAAGGAGACCTTCCCACTTACAATAGCATCAAAAACAATAAAATACCTGGGAACAAACCTAACCAAAGACACCAAAGATATCTACAATTTTTTTTTAAACCCCTGAAGGAGATTGAAGAAGACATCAGAGGATGGAAATACCTCCCATGCTCATGGAATGGAAAATTAATATAGTAAAAATGTCCATTCTACCCAAACTCTTGTAAAGATTTAATGCAATCCCAATTAAAATCCCCGAGTTTCTGCATCACAGACTTGGAAAAAAAAATCCTTAAATTCGTATGGAAAAACAAAACACCCCGATAGCCAAAGCAACCCTGAGTGAAAAGAGCAACAAAAGGGGGGGGGGGGTCACTATACCAGACTTCAAACTATATTACAGGGCTATATTTATAAAAACAGCATGGTACTGGCACAAAAACAGACCTGTAGACCAATGGAACAAAATTGGGGATACAAACTTGAGCACATACAATTTTAGCTACCTCATATTTGACAAAGGGGCCAAAAAGACTCAATGGAGGAAATACAGCATATTCAGCAAATGGTGTTAGCAAAACTGGATCACCACTTGTAGAAGAATAAAAACTAAAACCCTACCTCTCACCCTGTACAAAAATCAATTGCAAATGGATCAAAGACCTCAACAGGAAACCCAAAACTCTGAAGATGATAAAAGAAAAGGTTGGCAGCAACCTATAAGACAGAGGTGTAGGAAAAGATTTCCTAAATCAGACAGCTGCTGCAGGGGAAGTGAGGTCAACAATTGACAAGTGGGACCTTATTAAACTCAAAAGCTTCTGCACAGCAAAAGAAACAATCAGTGAAGTGAAGAGAAAACCCAAAGAGTGGGAGGAAACCTTCACCAGTGATATATCTGACAAAGCAATGACTTCCAGAATATATAAACTATTCAAAAAACAAAGAGTAAGAAAACAAATGACCCACTCAATAGATGGAGCAAAGACCTGAACAGAGACGTCACAAATGAGGAAATAAAGATGGCTGAGAAACATCTTAAATATGTTCAACATAAAAAAAAAAAAGTTCAACAACACTAATAATTAAGGAAATGCAAATTAAAACCACTTTAAGATTGTGAGTCTGTGTGCAGGGGGCTCAGGCTGGGGTCTTGCTAAGACCACCTGAAACACAGGAGCCTGGACCTTGATCCAGACAGAACAGGAAGGGAAGAGTGGCTTAGACTTCAAATATTCAATATATAAACAAAATTGAAAGCTTGAAACCTAGACAAGTAAACATTCCATAAACAAGGAAGGGAAAAAAAAGCATTGGAAGGAGGCAAGCAAAACAAGCCTTCAACACAGTGAAAAGACATTTGTGATTGGCATCTGAATACAGACAAAAAAACAAACAAAAGTAAACCCCCATGCCTGGGACATGGCGAAGGCATAACATGGGAAAGGTGCAGGATAACACTGCACCAAGGTCTCCCATTCCTGTAGGGGATAGCTACAATGGGATCCCCCTGGAGGTGACCCAAAAAACAGATCTTAGAGGAATAATTGCAGACCTATGCAGAGAAATTAAAGAAAACAAAGAAGAAGCCAGAGAACTAAGGAGAGAGAATGAAAAACTCAAAAAGGACCTAGAGGGATACAATGACAAACTTCGGAAAGAACTAAAGGAACAGAATGACAAACTCCAGAAAGAACTAGAGGGAGAAAAAAACAAACTCCGAATGGAAGTAGAAACACTGAAAAAGGAAGCCAACCAAAGAAGAAAGGAGCACCAAGAAGAGATTGAGAAGCACAAAGAAGAGATTGAGAAGCTCAAAAAGGAAATGGAGGTACTAAAGAAAACACAGGAGGAAACAAAAAAGGAATTAGAACACTCAGTCAATCAAGAAGAAAGAAAAGGAAAAAGCCTCAGAAGTAGAATGGAGGAAGCAGAACAAAGAATATCAGACCTGGAAGATAACACAGAGCAATTAAAAAGCTCAAATAAAGATTATGAAAAATTTAAAAATACACAAAAGTGGAACAACCAGGAAATATGGGACACTATGAAAAGACCAAACCTCCGCATCATAGGAATAGAGGAAGGAGAAGAATCTCAAGAGAATAGTATTGATCAGATCTTCAACAGAATAATAGATGAAAATTTCCCCAAACTAAAAATAGACAAGCCCATACAAATACAAGAAGCACATAGGACCCCAAATAGACAAGATCAGAAAAGAAACACCCCACGCCATATCATAGTTAAAATGCTAGATGCCCAAAACAAAGACAAAATTCTGAGGGCCACAAAAGAAAAACAAGTCACATACAAAGGGAAACCCATCAGAATTACAACTGACTTCTCGCCTCAAACCATGAAAGCAAGAAGAACATGGAGCAAAGCATTCCCTGTGTTAAGGGACTATGGATGCCAACCCAGAATACTTTACCCAGCAAAAATGTCGACTATACTTGAAGGAGAGAGAAAAATCTTCCATGACATAAACAAGATGATGGAATACATGTCTGGAAAACCAACTCTTCATAAAATACTTGAAGCAATTCAAAGGGCAGAAGAGAGGAGCAACAATCCTCAAACACCTAGGAAAAGAAACTAACAAAAACATAACCATAGGAGCAAAATCAAAGGCTAGAAGTCCAAATGGATAATAAAGTGAAAGGAAGCAACATCCATCTTTCAATTGTAACCTTAAATATTAATGGGCTAAACTCCCCAATCAAAAGGCATAGACTGGGAGAATGGATTAGGAAACAAAACCCATCTATATGCTGTCTACAAGAAACCCATCTCAATTTCAAGGATAGGCACCAACTTAAGGTGAAGGGATGGAAGAAAGTATTCCAAGCAAATGGTACCAAAAAGAAAGCAGGTGTGGCTATTCTAATATCAGACAAAATAGACTTCAAAGCAAAAGAAATCAAAAGAGACAAAGAGGGTCGTTACATCTTTATTAAAGGAACAATTGATGATGAAGATCTCACAATCATGAACATATACGCACCAAACGCCGGTACACCAAACTTTGCAAAGACAATTCTTCAGGATCTCAAGGCTCGAATTAACCCCAACACACTAATAGTAGGGGACTTCAATACCCCACTAAGTCCTTTAGACAGATCAACAGGACAAAGGATAAAAAGAGAGACATCTGAACTGAATGATACAATACACCAAATGGACCTCACAGACATTTGAATATTTCACCCAAACACCAGAGAATACACTTTCTACTCAACACCCCACAGAACATTCTCCAAAATAGACCATATACTGGGACACATGGAAAAACTCAACAAATACAAAAAGACTGAAATAATCTCATGCATTCTTTCAGACCACAGTGCAATAAAACTCAATATCAACACCAGGATCAACCCTACAACCTACAAAAGAACACATGGAGACTAAACAACACTCTCCTGAATAATGAATGGGTCAAGGAAGAAATAAAGAAAGAAATAAAAACATTCCTGGAACTGAATGACGATGATAAAACAACGCAGCAAAACCTATGGGACACTTTGAAAGCAAGCCTAAGAGGGAAGTTTATAGTTCTAAGTGCCTACATTAAAAAAACAGAAAGAGGGAGGTCCTGGGTTTGGGGTCAGGCGCAGACGCCATAGTCTGGTCCTGCAGAGGGGTCAGGAGCAGCCCGCCACTGCTCCAGGCAGGTAAAAACTTAGGGCATTGACCCAGGGGTGCAGGACAATTGATTTGCTGAGCTGAGGCAGAGGGGCCAGTGGCTGGCGGACCTAGATTGGACCCCTAAATCCTGCCAGAGTGTGGCTGCCTGGCTGGGTGGCCCCGACCCGCTGGTAGTCGCAAGTCGGGAGGAGGTCCTGGGTTTGGGGTCAGGTGCAGACGCCATAGTCTGGTCCTGCAGAGGGGTCAGGAGCAGCCCACCACTGCTCCAGGCAGGAAAAAACTTAGGGCATTGACCCACAGGTGCAGGACAATGGATTTGCTGAGTTGTGGCAGAGGGGCCAGTGGCTGATGGACCTAGATTGGACCCCTAAGTCCTGCTAAAGCGTGACTGCCTGGCTGGGTGGCCCCGCCCCCCCCATAGTCGCAAGTGGGAGGAGGTCCTGGGTTTGGGGTCAGGTGCAGACGCCATAGTCTGGTCCTGCACAGGGGTCAGGTGCAGCCCGCCACTGCTCCAGGCAGGTAAAAACTTAGGGCACTGACCCATGGGTGCAGGACAATTGATTTGCTGAGTTGTGGCAGAGGGGCCAGTGGCTGGTGGACCTAGATTGGACCCCTAAATCCTGCCAGAGCATGGCTGCCTGGCTGGGTGGCCCCGCACCCTGGTAGTCGCAAGTGGGAGGAGGTCCTGGGTTTGGGGTCAGGCGCGGATGCCATAGACTGGCCCTGCGGGGGTGTCAGGAGCAGCCTGCCACTGGCAGGCAGGTACCGGGCACGGGCTAAGTCAGGAATACACCACCCCTCCTCCAACAACTGGAATTGAGGACAGAGTATCCAGTGGATTAAGAGAACATTCAGAACAGGAAAGGAAGAGACTTTCAGTATCCAATATATAAACAAAAGTGAAAGCCTAAAACCTAGACAAGTCAACACTCCATAAAAAAGGAGGAGGGAAGGAAGGGAAAAAAAAAAAAAGCATTGGAAGGAGGCAAGCAAAAAAACAAGCTTTCAGCCTTCAACACTTGTCGATACTATTTCTTGTGCAGCGCTGTTTATTTAGGAAGTCTTTTCCTACCCTATGTCTTGAGTCTGCTGCCAAGTTTTTCTCTATCTACCTCCAGAGTTTTGGGTTTCACGTTGATCTTTGATCCATCTGGAATGACTTTTTGTACAGGGTGAAGAGGTAGGGGTTAATTTCATCTTCTTACAAGGGTGGTGATCCAGTTTGGCCAACCACTTTGAAGATGCTGTCTTTCTCCATGTCGTCTTCTTGGCCCCTTGTCAAATATGAGGTGGCTGAATGTATGTGCTCAGGTTTGTATCTTCATTTTATCCATTGGTCAACGTCTGTTTTGGTGCCATACCATGCTGTTTTTATGAACTATAGCCCTGTAATATATGTTGATGTCTGGTATAAGTGCGTCCTGTATTGCTCTTTTCACGCCAGGGTTGTTTTGGCTATTCGGGTCTTTGTTTTTTTTCCAATGAAATTAGGAATTTTTTTTTTTTCCAAGCCTGTGAAGAACTCTTGGGGTTTTGATGGAATTGCTTTAAATCTGTACACAAGTTTGGGTAGAATGTGACATTTTTACTATATTTATTTTCCCAAATCCATGAGCATGGGATTTGTCCATTTCTGTGTCTTCCTCTTTTCCTTTTCAGGGGTTAAATTTTTTGTTGTAGAGATCCTTGGGTGTCTTTGGTTGGTTTGTTCCTAGGTATTTTATTTTTTCAGGCTATTGTGAGTTGGAAAGGTCTCCTTTTGTCCTTCTTCAGTTGCTTACTTTGGTGTAAAGAAGGCTACTGATTTTTCTAGGTTATTTTGTATCCTGGCCACTTTACTGAAGTCTTAATCTTTCTAGGAGTTTTCCTGGTGGAGTTCTTAGAATCCCTTAAGTAGACAATCAAATATCCATCAGCAAAAAGGATAGCTGACTTCCTCTTTCCATTAGAATCCTTTAATTTCCTTTTTCTTAGTCTTATTGCCCTAGCAAGGGTTCAAGCCTTATTGAAGGAGATGGTGATCAGGGGCAGCCTTGCAAAGTCCTACCTTTAAGGGAATGCTTCCTGTCATTCTCCCATTTAGGATATGATTTGTTGTGGGTTTTCCTGTATATGGTTGTGATTAAATGAGAATGATCCCTCCTCCAATTCCCTCTAGGACTTTAAGCAGCATAAAGGGATGCTGGATTTTGTCAAAGGCTTTCTCATCTCAATGAGATGATTGGTGTTTTTGTCTTTAGTCCATTTATATTGCTTAGATGTATTTATTGAGTTTCGTATGTTGAACCATCCGGCATCTCTGGTATGAATCCAACTTGTTCATGATGGATGTCTTTCTTGATGTGGGTCTTATGCGATTTGCACAGTATCCTATTTAGAATTTTGGCATCTGTGTTCATTAGGGAGATGGGTCTATAGTTCTCCTT
>VZQC01006735.1:1019947-1155475 GCA_009823505.1 Rhizomys pruinosus
TTTCCTATTAGAACTCCTTAATTTCCTTTTCTTACCTATTGCCCTAGCAAGGGATTCTAGCCCTATGTTGAAAAGGAGTGGTGACAGGGGGCAGCCTTGCAAGTTCCTACCTTTAAGGGGAATGCTTCTGTTCATTCCCCATTTAGGATATATTGGCTGTGGGTTTTCCGTATATGGCTTTCTTGATTACATTAGTATGATCCCTCCAATCCAATTCCCTCTAGGACTTTAAAGCATGAAAGAGGATGCTGGATTTTGTTCAAAGGCTTTCTCCACATCAATCGAGATGATGTGTGTTTTTGTCTTTTAGTCCATTTATATGCTTGATGATATTTATTGATTTTCGTATGTTGAACCATCCCTGCATCTCTGGTATGAATCCAACTTGTTCATGTATGGATGATCTTCTTGATGTGGGTCCATATGCGATTTGCCAGTATCCTATTTAGATTTTGGCATCTGTGTTCATTAGGGAGATGGGTCTATAGTTCTCCTATTTGGTTGCATCTTTGCCTGTTTTGTGTTAGATGATGCGTGGCTTCATAGAAGGAATCTGGGAGAACTCCCCCGTTTGTTCCTTCAAACAACTTTGAGTAATAATGGTTGTAAGTCTTTTTTGAAATATTTTATAGAATTCTGCCTGTGAAACCATCTGGGCCTGGCCATTTTTTGGTTGGGAGGCTGCTTATTACATCTTCATTTTCTTCAAATATTATTGGTCTATTTAAGCTGTTCGATCTCTTCTTGTTGAGCTTTGGTGATTCCCAGGATTTCAGATATTCATCCATTTCTTCTAGGTTTTCAACTTAGTAGAGTTAGGTTTTTTTAAGAATTTCCACTATGATGTCTGGATCTTTCAATTATCTGTTGTGATATTTCCCCTTTCATCACAGATTCTATCAATTTGGAGTTGTTCCTTCTTTCTTTTGGTTAACTGGGCTAGAGGTTGTCTATTCTTGTTTATTCTCTCAAAAGACCAGCTTTTGATCATTGATTTTTTTTTTTGTATTGTTTTCTTTGTTTCTTTTCTTTGTCTCTCCTCTCTTTTTTGTTATTTTCTTCTTGTCTGCTTCGTTTAGGGTCATTTGTTGTTGCTCTCAAGTACTTTTAGCTGGAGTGTTAGATCCTTCACTTGTGTTCTTTCTGTTTTTAATATAGGCCATCTAGAGCTATAAACTTTCCTATTAGGACTGCTTTTAAAGTGTCCCATAGTTTTGCTGCGTTGTATTATCATTGTCATTCATTCCAGGAATGTTTTTTTTCTTTCTTTATTTCTTTCCTGACCCATTCATTATTCAGGAGAGTGTTTGTTAGTCTCCATGTGTTCTTGTAGGTTGTAGGGTGATCCTGGTGTTGATATTGAGTTTTATTGCACTGTGGTCTGAAAGAATGCATGAGATTATTTCAATCTTTTTTGTATTTGTTGAGTTTTTCCCTGTGTCCCAGTATATGATCTATTTTTGAAGAATGTTCCTGGGGGTGCTGAGTAGAAAGTGTATTCTCTGGTGTTTGGGTGGAATATTCGATAGAAGTCTGTGAGGTCCATTTGTGGTATTGTATCATTCAGTTCAGATGTCTCTCTGTTTATCCTTTGTCCTGTTTGATCTGTCTAAAGGACTTAGTGGGGTATTGAAGTCCCCTTACTATTAGTGTGTTGGGGTTAATCTGAGCCTTGAGTCCTGAAGAGTTGTCTTTCAAAGTTTGGTGCGCCGGCATTTTGGTGCATATATATTCATATGTGAGATTCTTCATTGTCAATTATTCCTTTAATGAAGATATAATGGCCCTCTTGTCTCTTTTGATTTCTTTTGCTTTGAAGTCTATTTTGTCTGATATTAGAATAGCGACACCTGCTTTCTTTTTGGTACCGTTTGCTTGGAATGTTTTCTTCCATCCCTAGATCCTTTTGAGTTTTTCATTCTCTCTTACTCTCTGAATTTTCTTTATGTTTTTAATTTCTCTGCATAGGTCTGCAATTAGTCCCCTAAGGTCTGTTTCTGGGGTCACCTCCACGGGGATTCCAATGTAGCTGTCTCCTTATGGGGTTGGTAGAGCTTGTGTGGAATTTCCTGCTCTTTCCCATGTCTTCTCTTCCGTTGTCTCCCTGGCATGTGTTTCCCTTTTGTGATTCAAATCCCAAATGCCTTTCAGTTTGTGAAATGACAAATGGGACCTCATTAAACTCAAAAGTTTCTGTACATCAAAAGAAACAATAAAGGAAGTGAAGAGAAAACCCACGGAGTGGGAGGAAACCTTCACTGCAGATACATCTGACAAAGCATTAATTTCCAGAGTATACAGCTACTCAAAAAAACAAAGAAGAAAGAAATGAACCACTCAAAAGATGGAGCAAAGAGCTGAATAGAGACTTCACAGAGGAATTAGAGATGGCTGAGAAACATCTTAAAAAGTGTTCAACGTCACTAATGATTAAGGAAATGCAAATTAAGACCATTCTAAGTTATCATCTCACTCCGATAAGACTGGCCAGGATCAAGAAAACAAACAATATCAAGTGCTGGAGAAGTTGTGGTGAAAGGGGAACTCTCATCCATTGCTGGTGGGAATGTAAACTTGTACAACCACTATGGAAAGCAGTGTGGAGAACCCCTGGAAGATTCAAAATGAGCTTGCCATTTGACCCAGTCATACCACTCCTGGGTATATACCCACAAGACTCATCTTACTGCAGAAACACATGCACAGCTATGTTTACTGAAGCTCTGTTCACAATAGTAAAAAGCTGGAACCAACCCAAATGCCCCTCAACTGACGAGTGGTTAGAGAAAATGTGGTACATGTACACAATGGAGTTCTATGCAGAAGTAAGGAAAGACGACATCATGAACTTTGCAGGTAAATGGATGGAGCTAGATGATATTATATTAAGTGAACACGGTCCCAGAAAAACAAACGACGAATGGTTTCCCTCATCTGTGGATGCTGGCACCAATAACCCAGTTGTAAATATTTCTTGTGGAGAGGGATGCATATTAAAAGAACAACAGAAAGACTGCATCAGAAAAATGACTGAAATGGTGAATTGGGAGGGGTGGGAGGGGCGGGAGAGGGACACGGGTCTATATTCGATTAATGTATATTTAATTAACGTGAGTTCAATAAGTATCCAATTTTGCCCAGACTCTGCCTACAGGTTACATTGTGTTTTAGGACTTAGTAAAAGTAAATATGTGTATATTAAGCAACATTGGTTTAAAAGTTCTGATAAAAATGGTAATGCACCTTAGTTAACTGGAAATATAAATTGTCATCCACATTTTTTTTACTTAAAATCTGTATAAAAATAACTTTGGGATTGGCACATACAAATGTTCTCTATAATTTTTCTGTTGTACAGTATCATCTTGTAGCATTCTCTTTTACCTGTATGTTGATTTAACTTAAGAAATTAAGTTTGCTTCCCAAGTTAACAACATACAGTCACCCAAAACAGCCTGGATGAATTTGATGAAATCTGTGCCTGATTCCAGCCTATAGGCACGTGTACTACAACTGCCTTTTTGAGACTCATGGGTCAAAAAACAAAAACCTAAAATAAAAAGGGGGGATATAGTATATATGAAACCTTTTTGTCAAAAACTTTGCAATTCAAATCTTAAAACTAACTATGGGAAAAGATTTGTATGTTCCCACAGGTCAAAACGTCACCAACTTAATGGCTGAGAAAGAAAAGACACAGCTTTGCATTGTGTAGGATGTACCAGGAAGTGCCAGGAGAAAGATTGGCCTGTCTGAACATTGAAAGGAAGAAAAGCATTAGATTGCTACAGATATCAAACCCCTCTGTGGATCCTACTTGTAACAACTATTTATAATGAGTCCTAATGAAACTTACCTTCTAGGTGCCGCAAAGTTTTAACATGAGGGATTTTCTTACCTCTCCTTCATACAACAAGGAGGAATATGATGATGATGAGGTCATTCTCTAACTGTAAATTGGAGCCAACTGTCATAGAGGTAATCTCTTATAAAACTGGTAAAACCACCTTCTTTAATTGACTAATAGACATAGGAACTGTGATAAGGATTATTTTCTATTCAGAACCAAATATAATACTAAAGTGTCCTTAAGCTGTGCACTTAAGCAAAATATATTAATATAGGAGAGCTCTGATATCAGTAATAGATTATTCTACCAAGGAGATGTTGGCCAGGGGATCCAATCCTCCCCAAAAGGTAAAGGCTTCTTGCCTGTAAACTGCGATACCTGCAAGAAAAGAGGCAATAAGGCCCTGCTGTTGAAGACTTGATGTAAGCATGGGAAAGATGTATTGAGACTGCACTTGCAAGTATACAGTTGGTCTCTGGAATACCAGAGAGTGTTACCAAAGGCCACTAAACCAATAAAGCAAATATAGGTATCCTTGAGTCAAGCAAGACTCCTCCTTCAGCACCAGCTACACCTCACCTGCCTGGAAATACTGTGTAGCAGTGGCAGCCATATGCCCGTATATCCCAAATCTAATTGGCTATATAGATCTCTCCTTGGAGGAATAACCCATGGCTGATGCCACAAGCTTACATCCTCTAGCGGTTAGGAGATGTTATAAGCCATAGTAAGACCCTGTCATATATTACAGAAAAAAATGTAATTAATAGATTAACATACCATCCAAATATCTGTGTCTATACCAAAGTAATCTACCATAACAATTAGTACTGTTTTAATACCTATGTATCTAATTGCCTGTGTTTCATTAGTAGGACTGACAGGTTATTCCTGGACAAACTATCAGCCCATGAAAGGAAACAGGCAGAACTGACCAGAGTCCAAAATGACAGCTCCAGAGAAAGTAGAGTGTTTTGCTTCTCATCCACCTGTGCCCCTTTTCTAAGCCTAGGGAACAATCTGCAGAAGAGGGGGCATGGTAGAATGCAAGGGCTGCGATTGGGGTGAATGGTGAAACTACAGAAATATAGACTGGACACTTATTTGATCAACTTGATTGAACATACGAGCCCCCCAGATGGATGGTGGGACCCTTGGGCTGTGTGGGTTTGGGCACAATTGCTTGCAAACTGGTTTTACATGAAGGATACTTGTACTCATAAATTATTATTTATTGTTAAAAAAAAAAAGAAAAAAAAAGTAATAGAAAAAAAACACTTTAAGATATCATCTCACTCCATTAAGACTGGCTAGGATCAAGAAAACATGACACCAAATGCTGGAGAGGTTGTGGGGAGAGAGGAACACTCATCCACTGCTGGTAGGAATGTAAACTTGTACAACCACTATGGAAAGCAGTAGGGAGAACTCTGAAGAGACTCAATATGAGCTTACCACCTGACCTAGTCATACCGTTCTTGGGTATATACCCACAAGACTCATCCTACTGAAGGGATACATGCACAGCCATGTTCGCCGCAGCTCTCTTCACAAGAGTGAAGAGATGGAACCAACCCAAATGTCCCTCAACCAATAAGTGGATAGAGAAAATGTGGTACACCTACACAATGGAGTACTACTCAGCAGTAAAGAAAGATGACATCATGAACTTTGCAGGTAAATGGATGGAACTAGAAAATATTATGCTAAGTGAAGTAACATAATCCCAGAAAAACAAATGATGAATCCCTCATTTGTGGGCCAAGTTGTAAGGCAAACTGAGAAACAACAACATTATAAACTCCTTTCCCTGAAAGCAACTGTGCTCTGATAATGTAAATCCCTTAACAGACTCTAGAATTAACCCACCACTTATTTTTAGACTTGGTAATCTTGGTATATGGGTGGAGGATACATAGCGATATTTTATTTTATTTTAAATTTTATTTATTTTTGTATGCGTATGAATGTACTGTCTGCATGTAGGTTTGTGCACCCATGTCGTGCAATGCCGCGGAAGTCAGAAGAGGGTGTTGGATTCCCCTGGAACTGGAGTTCTCCTGGAACTGGAGTTACAGATGGTTCTCAGCCGCCATGTGGGTGCTGGGGATCGAACCCAGGTCCTCTGCAAAAGCAGTCCGTGCTCTTAACCACTAGGCTATCTCTCTAGCCCCCATAGCGATATTTTAGAGTAACATAAATTTAAAAAGGAAAAATGTGAAATATGATATGGAAAGGACAGTTTGTGTACAGATGATATAATTTTGGTATAGGTGTGACGTGTATATATGCATATGTTGAAGCAGTACAGATCGGAGGGAACAACAGCAGAGGAACAAGGACAGGGAACCGACTAAACAGTTAAGTTCCCCCAAAGACAAAAGTCCTGTGCTTTGAAAAAACTTTGAAAAAAATCAGAAAAATATACATGGCAGAGATGGCAGGGTGCGTGAAATCAGGTGGGGTGGCAGGGGGCATGGAAGACGAGTCTAGATTGGACTGAGAAACAATGTATGAAATGCACATAACTTCAATAAAAACATTTAAAAAAGAAAAAGAGAATGACATTATTGTATGTGAAGAAAAATGAATTTTTTTAAGCCAGGCATGGTGGCGCATGCCTTTAATCTTAGCACTCCTGAAGCAGAGGCAGGCAGGTCTTTGTGAGTTCAAGGCCAGCCTGATCTACAGAGTGAGTTCCAGGACAGCTGGGGCTATAGGGAGACCCAGTCTCGAAAAGACAAAAAGAAAAAAAAGAATTTTTTTGTTTGCTTTTTCAAAAAACAAAAGTTATTATTCTTAACACCCTTTCCACAAAGGCTTATCTTTTAATTTTGCCTGCTTTTTTTCAGGTTAAATATTTATGGAGTAAGTGAATACATTTAATTTTGAGATGTCAATGACTGAGAAACATGCAAATGCAAGTACACACAAAACAACCCCAAACTCCTCAGCTTATAAAATTAAAGAATCACAGTTAAACTGGAAAAAGAAGCTCAAATAAAAAATAGTAAATTACCTTTTCTTTTTAGTTTTATGATACACGGCTTATTACTGTACTAAATTATCTCTTTTTCGGGCCAGGTACAACTCACTTAAAATTGTTTTAACTTCACTTTTTATGTCTGAAAATTATATTTTTAAATACTATCTACAAAAGCCAGTGAATACTTGCTAATGTTTGCTATTATGTCATTTATAAATCTGATTAAGGATGGTAACTTCCTCTTCAAACAAAGCTAGTGAGAAGCAGCGAGCCTGTTGCCATTGTGTCAGGTCAGGGCCTTGTGAGGACCACCTGAAGCACAGGTAGGAGCCGGGCGCTTCAGCCAGGCAGATTTTAGGATAGATCTACTCTTGGGTTGCTGGATAATTGATTCATTGGTTTGTGGTGGGGTGCAGTGGCCCTGCTTGCTGGGATCAAATGTGGGCCTGTTAAACCCTGGTCGGGTGTGGCTGTCTGGGTGGGGTCGCCCTTGTAGCGGGTAGAAAAACCATGCCTTTTGCCATTGTGTCAGGTCAGGGCCTTGCTGGGACCACCTAAAGCACAGAGCTAAGTCGGGTATATCCCCCCCCTCTCCCCAGTCTGGAATTGCTGAGAGAGTGTCCAAGTGGAATTTTTTGGAGAACCTTCAGAACAGAAAGGGAAGAGTGAATTAGACTTCCAATATATAAACAAAGCTAGTGAGAAGCAATAAAATAAAGCAGCTCTTATGAAGAATGCCTAAACCTCTGGTGTGGTTTTACTAGTACTTAGCAAACCTCACTCCTGCTTCAGTTTCCTTATCTGTAGAAGAGAAAAAATAGTTCAGAATGGCTTTTTATAGGAATTAAATAATACACATGTGATTTGAAATACTGTGGATAGAGACTGGTATCAGTCAACTTGTGTTAGCTATTATTATGAAATAATAGTTTAAGCTTACATTTACTTATATGTCTGTGCTCCATTCTTAAAGGAAAGAAAGGTAAAATAAAAGAGAGCTAGTGTTCAAATTTACTGATTGAGAATTCACAGAGAAAGTAGCCTATTATTAGACAAGGGAGAGGCTTACTCAAACTTTTTAAAAGTAGACAAAAATAAAAGATAAACCTTGTGGAGAGGGTGGTAAGAATAGTAACTTTTGTTTTTTGAACAAAGCAAACAAAAAAATTCAGTTTTTCTTTGCATACAATACGTTACCATGAGTTTTGGGGGCAGAAGGTCAGAGTTCTAAGTTACAAAACGCGTTTTATCAATGTCAAATGGCCTTATTCTGGCTGGAAGCCCTATGGCTCTCTTCCACTTCTTGTACTACTCATTCTGGTTCTTTAGCCCCAGCTGGCCTGGAACTCACTATGTAGACCAGCCTGGCCTTGAACTCACAGAGATCCACCTGCCTCTGCCTCCAGAGTGCTGGGATTGAAGGCCTGCACCACCATGCTGAGCTCTGGCTCTCTAGAGTGATGAGGGCCTTTTCTATCTGACCACCACGCCAGGCTCCCTAGTTTTTGCTCCCTCTCCTTCCAGGTCCTGTGCCTTGTTTTTCCTCATATGGTTGGAGAGGGTTTTCTGGATTGCTTCTTTATCCCAACAACTCGCTAAGTCTTCTCAGATTACCGTATTTCCATACCAGCACTTGATTGTACATGTTTTACTTAGTGACACAGAGAAAGGGCTCAGAAAATATCTTCTGAATGAATCAAGGAGCAGGTGATTCTTTAAAGAATAATATAAGGACACAGGAAGGTATAGCTCAGTAAGTGATTAAAAACCTGCCCAAACCATAGAGTATGACCTCATTTTCATAAAAAAGATGAAAGGGAAAAATGTTAATAGATACATGAAATGAACCGAAAGGAAACCCAAACTACTAAGGTGATGAAGTTGGTGGAGTGGTTAAAGGAGATTTATGGTTAGGCTGTATTATTTCTACAGTGCATCCTTTACTACAAGAGCCAGGAGTTAATCTTAATTACTGGCATTTCTGTTTAGCTTGCTTATAAAAAAACAGTGGAAGAAAAAGACTAATCAGATGAAGTATTATAATATTTTGATGTTTTTCCTTCTCATTTTTAACTACTTTCCAGAAAGTTTTCTCTAAGACTAGAATTAGAATTCAAAATAATTTGGCTCCAAACATTTTCCCCCCAATTTCTGCTGAAGCACCTCTGCCTATTTCTGCTCTCTTCACAGACATATTTTTAAATGGCTACCTCATCTTGTCCAATAAAAATATTACAATTTATGCATTTCTTTAATTGTTCCACTCTTTGATAATATTAATGTTTCAGCAACATATTTTTGGATAGCTTTTTAACAAGAACTGTGAACTAAGAACAGGATACTTCTTTGATTCTTTTCAATATCAGTGGAGAACTCTTTAAGTTTAATGGGCATAAAATTTTTTACTTCGGGGGCCCAAAGAGATGGTTCAGTGGTTAAGAGCACTGGCTACTCTTGCAGAGGACACAGGTGTCACTCCCAGCACCCACAGAGCAGCTAACCACCATCCATAACTCCAGTTCCAGGGGAATCAGATGCCTTCTTCTGACCTCCATGGGCATTGCATAACCATGAGTGTACTGAATATAGATGAGGGAATACACTCA
Organism: Rhizomys pruinosus; assembly: GCA_009823505.1. Classification (NCBI taxonomy): domain Eukaryota; kingdom Metazoa; phylum Chordata; class Mammalia; order Rodentia; family Spalacidae; genus Rhizomys; species Rhizomys pruinosus. Next base: position 1,029,390 of record VZQC01006735.1, read on the forward strand.
TACACATAAAATGAAATGTAAATATTAAAAAAAGCTACTTCGTCAGACTTAGACAAAAACTAGTGTAGAACTGGGGAAATGGGTAGAAGGCCACAACTTTGGCAAGGGACTAACTGGTCACTACTGGGTGAGGGAAAGTTGATCTTCTTTAAGGGAAAGATGCTAGACAGGCTGAACAGGCTTCAGTGGATGAACTCACAGAGGGACATCTGGGTATACAAACTTGAGTTGATAGGCCTTAACATATAGGACAAAATGCATGAAGTCCTGTGGGCAGTTTACATTTACTTATATGTCTGTGCTCTATTCTTAAAGGAAACCAAGTTAGAATAAAAGAAAGCCGGTGGGGGAGGGTGTGCAGATTGGTGGGGGGTAAGCTAAATATGATTAAGATGTATTATAGGAAATCCATAAAAATTTAATAAAAAATATTTTTAAAAACTTACTTTGTCTGAATAACCTTTTGCCATATCTCCTAGGAATAAACATTTGCCATGATGCAAATGTTTTTCCTAGGAGCTTATAGCCTTTATACTGACTATTTTGAATGCATACAAAAAATTTTATGTAAGCCGTTTCTGCTGCCGTACACATTTTTCCAACTCATTTGGCTATGTCTATTATCAGCAGGAGCTGGGAATGTGAATTTGTCTCTGTCTCATAATACTGCTTTACTGATCATGGTCTTGTCTCAGCTCACCCAGATCTGCTATGAGCTATTACTGTCTTCACATTTCTGTAAGTTAGTAGCAAGAAATATATGTGATATACTTACCATTGGTTTGACAATGTTGGAAAGAAATGCTTCAAATGCTTTAGTTTCTTCATCTTTTTCTTTAAAAAAATGAAAAAAAAATAGTAAACTTAAATTCAAATTCCTTTTCTTTTCATATATGTCTTCTGAAATAGAACTAGGTTCTGTTTTCTAATTTTTATCCTTAGTTTACATGCTGGGGTTTGTGGCCCTTTACTATTCATCTGCTTCAATTTCTATTTGATTTAAACTATTATTACTAATTACTTTTAACACTATGTATAAACATATGGATGTATATATGTATGTATGCATGCATGCATGCATGTGTATTCATCTAGCTAAACAGTATATTTTTCTTGTGGAAAGTGTATTCCGATTCATAGTGTAAAGCTGCTCTCTCCTCTGGAAAGTCTTCGTTTGCCACTTTCATACATTCCTTTTCATTTTTCTTTTTTGAGACAGAATCTTGCTATGTGGCCTAGGCTAGCCTGGAACTTATGATCTTCCTGTCTCAGCTTCCCAAGTGTAGGGATCACAGGTTGCATGTGTGAACTAAGTATTTTTGGGGTACACCATAAACAGGGTTTTCCTAAATAGGAATAATTTGATTTTCTACAATTTATAACAACCACTGACATAAATGAAACTTTAACTTGTTTGAAAAATCAGTACCAGAAAAGGATGATCAGGCAAGCTCAAAAACTAAGTAGCATTTCAGTAAATGTTAATACACAAACCATGAAGCCATTAAAGCATTGTTTAAAACATTATGAGAAATAAAAATGTTTTAAGGACAATGAAGGGAATACAGTTAGTTTTGATATTTCCCTCCAAGCTGGAAGCATCTTAGTTCTTATCATGGTAATCAGGTACATCATTTGATAATTCAACGCAATGACAAACAGAAGTATCAATTTAGATAGCCATATTCAAAGACTGAGAGATCTATGACACTATGGTCTATGAAAATGGCATGTTAGTATGTTTCATAGGCCCATTTGATGAAACTTGAAATACAGCATGGTCTGCCTTTACAAGGCAAAACAGGGAATAGTATCAAAGAAATCTATGGAAATTAAACAGTAATAAGAAGCTTAGCATTATAGTCCAAAGCTGGATATGAGCTTTAAACCATAGGCACCTATGGTTGAAAGGTTATTTGGTAACCTAGCTTGTATTTACTTTAATAGAGATTTGAATTTAGTTAGTACACATTAAAAAGTAGTGGTCAGAGAAAATACTGAGGCAGGCACAGGTGAGGGAAAGGATCCAAACAAAGCAGGTTATTTTAAGAGAAAACAAGATTTAAAATAAAGGAGAATATTGTATCCTGACTATAGAACATGCAGAGATGATTGGTTTATATAAACTAGTAACTACCATGTATTTGAACATAAATATGGAAAATAAAGTTTTGAAAAAGGCAAGAGAATCTCAATGTAATCAGTTTTTCCTTTTAAACAGAAATTTTTCTCAACTAATAAAATTTATAATCCACCTGAAATTACTCCCAAATAATCAAAAAGCAGCAGTCTGGTAACTATTCATATTCTAAATTTTATCTCATATTTAGCTATGAATTTGTGTGGGCCAGGATGAGACTGAAAGATGTGAATACACTTTTAGTTCTATGAATGATGATGAAAAATATTAGAAACACTTGCATAACAGTTACCTTCTATTTCTGAATCAACCTGTGCACAGCCTTTCCCTCTCCCTGCCTTGTTTCGTGCTGATCCTGTGTTCACACTGCTGGCATTCTGCCCTTTCATCAGTCCATTATGTTCACTTATGGGGGAAGGACATTTCCGGGGTGATGGTGGCGGACTGCTCATCTTATCTTTCTGTGTTCCTTGGCGGTCCTTTAATTTTTTCTGCAAACGTTCATATGTTTTACTAGATCTTTCATCTCTAAAGTTAGATCTTCCATGTGTAGAGTGGGCATCTAGGAAGAAAGAAAACATAACTGTTAAAAATATCACTTTTAGCCAGGCATGGTGGCACACGCCTTTAATCCTAGCACTCGTGAGGCAGAGGCAGGTGATTCTTTGTGAGTTCAAGGCCAGTCTGGTCTACAGAATGAGTTCCAGGACAGCTGGGGCTACAGGGAGACCCTGTCTTGAATAGACCAAAAAAAAAAAAAAAAAAAAAAATCACTTTTAGCCTGGTGTGCTGGCACATGCCTTTAATCTCAGCACTCAGGAGGCAGAGGCAGATGGATCTCTGTGAGTTCCAGGCCAACCTGGTCTACGAAGTGAGTTTCAGGCCAGCTGGGGGTACAGGGAAATCCTGTTTCAAAAAGACAAAAACAAAAAGTTTATGTCATGATAAAGATTAAGTAGTAAGTCTCTCATATAAATTATGTATAGTAATTTTGGAAAACAAAGCCTTTTTTATTTCTTCACCAAAAGAACCAATCTTTGTGACTTGACTATAATTACACATAGGTTTATACCGACATTTCTTTCCATTTTTCCAACTATTGATCTCCAGAGAAACAGCTAGGTGATATCAATGTACAAGTTAGTAATAAGACTTAGACTGACTTGTGCATAGTTTTTCTTACACTGTTGTTAAGCCATTACTTTTAAAAAAATTTTATTTATTTATTTTTATGTGTATGAATGTACTGTCTGCATGTAGGTTGGTGCATCCGTGTCATGCAATGCCACAGAGGTCAGAAGAAGGCGTTGGATTCCCCTGGAACTGGAGTTAAAGACAGTTCTCAGCCGCCATGTGGGTGCTGGGGATCGACCCCGGGTCCTCTGCAAGAGTAGCTGGCGCTCTTAACCGCTAGGCCATCTCTCCAGCCCCTAAGTCATTACTTTTAAATCACCTTCAAATTCAACCATATAAAACAAGCAAAAAGAAACTCACGACCTTCTTACACTCCCTTAAGACTATAAAGACTGAAAGCTGTAGGAGTTAGCAATCAGAAACAAGCTGGACTATTTAATATTATTGCAATTTTATGTTTAAAATCTGGACCAAGAAAAATACTTAACAGAAGAGCCTTATAATCCTCAGTAAAGGAAACAATTTTAATTTAGCAGTGCTTTATAAAAAATAGCATAATGTTCATGAATATTATAAGGATATATAAATAAAATTAGATTTTAAGAACAGGAGTTTGGATATGTGCACATTAAAAAGTGGCCTTTATTTCCCACCTGATCTAAAACATTATGAATCAAGTATCTCAAGGTTGAGTTAAAACTACAATCTCTCTTTTTTTTATTTTTATTTTTTTTTTAACTACAAACTCTTAAAAGGAAACAAAGGAGTATATATGGGTGACATTGGATTTGATAATACTTTCTTGGATAAGGCATGAAAAGCAAAAACAATAAAAGCAAAAACAAATGGGACTTTATCAAAATTATAAACTTTTCTGCCTAAGGGGTACCACAAGGAAAGTGAAAAGGCAATACAGGGTTTTTTGACAAGGGTCTCATATCCAGGCTATATAAAACACACAACAATAAAAAAGTAAAAAATGGGATTAAACAAAAAGCCACTAATAACAAAAACAGAGGCTACTTATTAGGGAAAAGCAAATCAAAACCAAAGACTCAGATGTCACCAACTAATGAATAAACACAATATGATATCCACTAATATCACATATTCAAGAATAAAATGGAAGGCTATAGTATGCCATGACGCAGATGAACTGCAAGTAAAAAAGACCTAGATACAGCTGGGCATGGTGGTGCACGCCTTTAATCCTAGCACTAGGGAGAGAGGCAGGCAGATCTCTGTGAGTTCAAGACCAGCCTGGTCTACAGAGTTCCAGGACAACTGGGGCTATAGGGAGACCCTGTCTCAAAAAGACAAAAAAAAAAAAAAAATGTACANGTCTCATAGAGATCCACCTGCCTCTGGCTCTTCAGTCTTGGGATTAAAGGTATACACACAACGAGCCTAACTCTTGTTTATCTTTTTATTTTATTTTTTTTTTTGTATGTGTATGATGTACTGTCTGCATGCACGGCTATGCACCCATGTCGCTTTTTTTGCCAATGCGCCGGAGGAGTGTCAGAAAGGTCTCGGATTCCCCTGGAACTGGAGTTCTCCTGGATTGGAGTTACAACAGTTCTAGTCACCATGTGGGTGTTCTGGGTGATCGAACCCCCGGTCCTCTGCCAAAGAGCAGTTGGGCGCCTTAACTGCTAGGCCATCTCTCCGCCCATGTTTATATATTTTATTCTTAGTGTATATGTATAGTGCATTGCTTATTATGTATGTTAAGTGCACCCAATGGTCATACAATTGCCCATGGAGGTCAGAAGAGGAAATGAATCTACTGGAACTGGAGTTACCAGACAGTTGTTAGTGCCAGGGTGCGCTGGGAACTGAACCCAGGATCTTCTGCCCAAGAGCAGCCAGTGCTCTTAAACTATAGGAGCCCTTTCTCTAGCTCCAAAGTAAATATTTTTAACTGAAGTTCTTTGGGAATAGATAGTATTCAAATTTTAGGGTCTTTTCATATTTGGTATATTTCATATATATATAAAATGAAGTAGCTTAGGAATAGTACTCTAAAATCAACAATGAAGTTCATTTTATGTACATATATCCTGAATGAGCTTAATTTTGCATAACCATCACATGCAAGCATTTGGTATAGAGTTTTCTACTTGTGAATTTCATATCAGCAATTGAAATTCTAGACTTAAAATCATTTTAGATTTCAGATATCTATATTGGGGATGTCTAATCCCAAGATAATTCTACCATCTTGAAAAGAAACTTTATATATACTGTCAGTAGTCTATCCTGGTTTCTTTTTCATCTCCTCTACTGCTAATTCGTACTCGTCTCTGTTTTTGCCTATCCAGACATTTTTTTCCCATTTACATCCACTATATGGTGACATAAAATTTTTATAATTAAAAATATTCTTGTACGATGTGGATCTTTTGTATCTAGGTCTTTTTTGGTTTTTTTTTTTAAAAAAAAAAAAAAAAAAAAAAAAAAAAAAAAAAAAACCATAAAAAAGACCTAGATACAAAAGATCACATCTTACAAGAATATTTTAATAAAAAATTTGTATGTCACACATATAGTGGTATGTATACTGAAATGAAATGTCTGGAATAGGCAAAAACAGAGACAGAGTAGATTAGGAGAGGAGGAAAAAGAAACCAGGATAGACTACTGACAGTATATATAAAGTTTCTTTTCAAGATGGTAGAATTATCTTGGGATTAGACATCCCCAATATAGATATCTGAAATCTAAAATGATTTTAAGTCTAGAATTTCAATTGCTGATATGAAATTCACAAGTAGAAAACTCTATACCAAATGCTTGCATGTGATGGTTATGCAAAATTAAGCTCATCAGGATATATGTACATATGAACTTCATGTTGATTTAGGTACTATTCCTAAGCTACTTCATTTTATATATATATGTAAAATATCCAAATATGAAAAGACCTAAAATTTGAAATACTTCTATTCCCAAACACTTCAGTTAAAAGATATTTAACTTGGAGCTAGAGAAATGGCTCAGTAGTTAAGAGCACTGGCTGCTCTTGCAGAAGATCTGGGTTCAGTTCCCAGCGTCCACCTGGCAGCTAACAACTGTCTGTAACTCCAGTTCCAGGAGATTCAATTCCCTCTCTGACCTCCATGGGCATTGTATGACATGGGTGCACTTACATACATATAAGCAATGCACTCATACATATACACTAAGATAAAAATAATAAACATGGGCTGGAGAGATGGCCTAGCAGTTAAGGGCGCCAACTGCTCTTGCAGAGGACCCGGGTTCGATCCCCAGCACCCACATGGTGACTAAGAACTGTCTGTAACTCCAATTCCAGGAGAACTCCAGTTCCAGGGGAATCCGAGACCCTCTTCTGACCTCCGCGGCATTGCACGACATGGGTGCATAGACCTGCATGCAGACAGTGCATTCATACACATACAAAAAAAAAAAAATAAAATAAAAAATAAACAAGAGTTAGGCTTTGTGGTGTATACCTTTAATCCCAAGACTGAAGAGCCAGAGGCAGGTGGATCTCTATGAGACATAGGCCAGCCTGGTCTACACAGTGAGTTCCAGGCCAGCTAGGGCTATAGGGAGATCAAGCCTCCAAAAAACTTAAAGAAAAAAAATTTTTTTAAGAAAAGATGTAATCTGCAGACACTATTAAAAAAAACTCAGTATCTACTCCTTGTGTAACATTGTAAACATACTAAAAACCACTGAAATATAGTTTAAAATGGCCAATTTTGTTATGTGAATTATAACAAAAATAACCCAAGAACCATTTACATGTTCTTAAAATGTGCTTTGATTATTTGGATGCATTTACACTTTACATATTATTCAATACAAAATAATGAGAGCATCCTTGGGGAAAATAAAGAACCTGTAGTGTAGAGTAGATCTAAGAGAGATAGAATAGCTTGGGAACTAATCTTCTGAACTTCAATTTCCTTATCTGTATTTTGCAAAATTTTATTAGGGTTACATGAAATACTATATTTATGAGTACAATGTTCAATAAAGTTCAGGCTCAATATCGATACTGCTAACAGTGAAATGTTAAGATTGGCTCCTAGTTTGAGAATCCACCCAAAATGTGAATGGAAAAGAATCTTGGAAGCAGCTACACACTAGAAAATTAGTATGTTCAGCCCAAGACCCAGTGATACATCCCCAGGCACATAAATTCAAATGTAATACAATTCTTGGACTCACTTTCCTTCACATCATTGTGATTTATACCTGTGCACATTCCTTCTAAATAATGGGTTTTATAACACAGAACCACAATAATTGTATTACTTAGCATCTTCGTATAATTTTCTCAAACATTAAAAAAATGAAGCAATACTTAGCAAAAAAATGAAACAGAAGAATGGGACTAATCAAAGATGAAGCTTTGGGGCTGGAGAGATGGCCTAGCGGTTAAGAGCGCCGACCGCTCTTACAGAGGACCGGGGTTCGATCCCCAGCACCCACATGGCGGCTGAAAACCGTCTGAAACTCCAATTCCAGGAGAACTCCAGTTCCAGGGGAATCCGACACCTTCCTCTGACCTCTGCGGCATTGCAGGACACGGGTGCACAAACCTGCATGCAGACAGCACATTCATACTCATAAAAAATAAATAAATAAAAAACAAAGATGAAGCTTTGCACCTGGACCATTGCATGAGTCACCTGGGAGCTTGCTTAGGAATCAGAATCTGAGGCTGAAAAGTCAGAAAAATGATATAATAAATGATATAATGCATATAATATATCCATTACTTAGAGACTGTGCTGCATAACTTAAATCTTTTTATTTAAATTGAGTATGTTAGATATCTTCTAGCTCCAGAGCAGGGGTATCCAAGTAAGATTATCAAAAGGCACTCAGAACTAGAAGACTGGGCCTAAGAGGAGAGATTCAGGTTGGAGACAGAGAGAGAGAGAGAGAGAGAGAGAGAGAGAGAGAGAGAGAGAGAGAGAGAGAGAAACATAAATATATTTTTACATTTGAGAGCCCCAAGCATATAGGCAGTGTTTACAGCCAGAGGAACAAATAATATTATGATTATTTAGTGGCTACTCTTTTCAGAAATTTTATTAGCTTTGGCAACCATTCTGCTCCCTTTTGTTTTTAATCCCTCACAGAACCTAACTACTTTCATAGCAGCATCTCAGCCTCTGGGATTTAACAACAGCAGTTATTTCTGGCTGAACGTTTCCCCAGAGCCTGTGGAGGAGACCTCTTGTTTGAACATGACCCACTAAGTACTATGCATGACTTAAGTTACTTCCCCTCTGATTTTCTGTTTACTAAGGGCGTGTTTCGTCAAGAAGGAGCAGCACCAAAATAGTGTTTGGGGAGCAGAAATGACTGTGGTATCATTTTCATGTGTTGTTTCTTCTACGCAATATGAAGATGGCATCTATTATATCCAACTCAACAAAGCAGGAATGCTTTTAGACAGCTTACCTACATCTGCATATACTTGTGAAGACGGGTACTGTGGCATGTACTGTGTTGCCATGTCTCCAGCACCAGTCACTGGTGAGTACATATGGCGTGGTGGAGAGGGCATCATGGTTGGGACAGGAATGAAACCAGGGAGAGGAGGATGTGGAGAACGGTGGAGGACTGTGTGACCACCAGGATGAAACTCTGGTGACTGAGGGACCACAACAACTCTCCGAACACCATTGTCTTCAATAACCTACAAAATAAACAGATTAAAAGTTTCTTCTGTAAGAAATCAGCAACTCTTTCCAAGTGTGTTAGAGTAAGAATATTTACATTAGTAGAATTTAGAAGACTGAGAATCAACATCGATTTACTTAACACACTAGGCACATATGAATAGCACTAAATAAAGTTTTGTTATACAATATAAACGTGTTAGGTATTATAAATCTAAAAAATTGACGAGGGTGGCTACATGATGAATAAAAGCTGGGTGTGCAAAATACTGGGCATTTATCCTCTGTGCACATGCATTTAGTGGCTTGAGCACAGTAGGATTAAGAATTTCCCTTTCTGTATTGTGATTGAAGATGGACTTAAAACAAGTTGTACAATGACTAAATAGCACCAGATTCCTTAAGTCCCAATTACATCTGTATTGCTGAGGCTTAAAAAAAAAAATCATACTTCTTTTTTGGAATCCAGAAGGATTTGATGCTACATGCTAGAAATCCCAGTACTCAAGAGGCTGAGGCAAAAGGATCACAACGTTTGGGAGAGCCTGGTCTACATAGTGATATCTGGTTTAAGAAAAAAAAAAAAAAACAACCAAAATACTAATGCCCCCCACCAAAAGGATTACAATTGCGAGAATCAATTTTTAAGAAAATAGTAAAATCCCTTTCGATCTCTTTGGACCTTTAAAGATACACAAAGAAAGCCTAAAATACTACATAGGATTTTATCTCAAAATGAGGAATCCCTCTGTAACAAGTGGCTAATGATACCCTTACCTTCAGGAAACAGGAAATGATTATAATACGAAGTACTTATTTAAAGGCAAATCTTTTTGCTATATTTAAGAATAGCAAGTTTTATAGAAAAAATTTTACATGTTTGGTAGATACAGCATTTATTTAAGTACAGATAAACTTAAGATTACACTGACTTAAAATGGTTCGAGAGACTATTCTTACCAACTGAAGTATGATGATTCATCTATGATATGGGACTGAAAAATCAAATGTATTTGCTGTTTATATTTATATATATATTATAGTACATACATATTTTGTTTCTTTTTTTATTTTTTTTTAATTTTTATTTATTTTTGTATGTGTATGAGTGTACTGTCTGCATGTAGGTCTGTGCACCCGTGTCGTGCAATGCCGCGGAAGTCAGAAGAGGGTCTCGGATTCCCCTGGAACTGGAGTTCTCCTGGAATTGGAGTTACAGACGGTTCTCAGTCGCCATGTGGGCGCTGCGGATTGAACCCGGGTCCTCTGCAAGAGCAGTCGGCGCTCTTAACCGCTAGGCTATCTCTCCAGCCCCTTGTTTCTTTTTTTAAAAGCACATCTATTTCTTTTTAAATATTTATTTATTTATTTATTTATTATTTATTTATTTATTATTATGTGTATGAGTGTACTGTCTGCATGTAGGTTGGTGTACCCGTGTCGTGCAATGCCACGGAGGTTAGAAGAGGGCGTCAGATTCCCCTGGAACTGGAGTTAAAGACAGTTCTTAGCCACCATGTGGGTGCTGAGAATTGAACCCAGGTCCTCTCCAAGAGCAGCTGGCTCTCTTAACTGCTGAGCCATCTCTCCAGCCCCCTCATATTTTGTTTCTATATGCTGGTCTAGACCACAATGTCCTGCTTTCAGAGAAATGAATGTCTCAAACCAGTCTTTTTTCTATTTAACTCAATTCTGAATATAAGTCTCAGGCTAAGTATACATTATGGTTACTGGAAACTGCACTGCATCAGAACTCTATCTGATGGGATCTGAAATTGCTTATAGTTTTTTTCAGTCTCAAATCCAAAACATTAGAGACTATCTGAAACTGATTTTGAGTGAACTAAATCCCAGTGTCAGCCACAACACCACTTTCACCTTTATCATTCTCTGATTCACAAACCCTAAAAGCCAACCTATTCTGAAAGGGTTTCTAGTTTATATTCTGTTCTACCTTCCTTTTTTCTTTTCGTGTGTGTGTGTGTGTGTGTGTGTGTGTGTGTGTGTGTGTGTTTGTGTGTGCATGTGCATGTATACACATTCACATGTGTGTGTAGGTGGGGGTGCACATGTATGTATCTGCTTATGAAGGCTCGAAGTTGATGTCAGAAATCTTCCTTGATTGCTCTTCCATCACACAGGATCTCTTAATCAGACCCAGAGTTTCCTGATACAGCTAGTCTCACTGGTCAGCCTCCTCTAGAGATCCCTCTTCTCCACCTTCTGGAATTGCACGGGAGCTGCCACACCCAGCCATCACTTACTTGGATTCTGTGAATTAGAGCTCCTGTCTTCGTGCTTGCATGACAAATGCCGCTAACCAAGGAACCATCTCCTCAGTCCCCAACTTAACTTCTTAATTGTATTTTTCTTCTGCCATACCAATGCCTGATCTCCTAATTGCAGTCAGAGTGCTATACTAAAAACTGGTCTTTACAGTAACATATAATTCTGTATCATACACTTTTATGATGCAAATTTTTTTCTTCATTTTGTTTCTTCTTAGTATTTATATAAACATGCAAATTCTATCCATTCTTCCAAGTCTAGCTCTAACTTTACCTCTTCCATGCATTAATTTTTTTTTTGAGAAAAAAATAGATAATTAGAGAGCAACATTAAAAATTTCCCATCTAGGTGTGACATAATTTGGGCACTTAGCCGGGTAGAGGCCAGGATGCGGGTGACTATCTTAAAACACAAGGGACAACCCCTGTAACAAAAATTATCTGGAGCAAAATGTTTCTAGTAGCAAGGCCACAAAGTCCTGACACAATCTTGTATTTGACAGGGTTACTTGGCTGCTGAGTTGAGACTAGGGAGGAGCAAATGAGAAAAGCAGGGAAACTTCTGCAAGTTACTGCAGTAGTCTAGGCAAAAGTCGACAGTGAGCTGGCCCGTGGAAGCCAGTGGATACAGGAAGTAGAGCATGCAGATCTGGACTATGGCAGTATGGTGGGGCTAGGATCTTCCGTGGGCTTCTGACTACCTCCTGCCTCTTCACAATTTTCTAGCTGCCACAGTCTTTTAACGACCTCTCCCTCTTCGGTTTCTGTTCTATTTATTCTAGGTCGCCGCTTTGATGATCACATTGCAGTGTCTGGTTTTTCCCACTGATGATTTACTGGGCTTATATTTAACTGTTAACTAAATCAACTGGTTTTCAAGGGCACAACATAAAAGATTCAATCCTGATAACAATATTTTAAGTAGGTAGTTTTATTGTCTCCATTTTTTAGACAAAGAAATCCGGGCATACAGATGTTAAATAAACTGCCTCCACGTCCGAATACACATGACATGAACTCTGGCAGAAGCACTAGAGGAGGGGTGAAGATAAGGGAGGAGGTCTAAATACAATAAAAATACATGCTATGAAATTCACAAAAACTCAATGAAAATTCAAAAAGTAATTGAAACAAAAAGAAACCTAAAAAAGGTTTCTGCTGAGAATTAACATTTAAAACAAGATAAACTGAGAGGAGAGAACAAGGGTTCAATGGGTTCATAGCTTCAGTTTTAATCAATATGAAGAGTTCCGTGGATGGATAATATAGTATGAATGAATTCAGTATCACCAAGTCTGGCACTGAAAAATGGCTAAGATGGTAAATTTTATGCTATGTGTATTTATTTTACCACAATTAAAAGAATAAAAAAAAAATACCACTGGGTGGAGGTGATGACAAAACAAACCTAACAACAAACCAAACAAAAAAAAACAACACAAAATAACAAAGAGCCTGACCAGAACCAAAAGAACACAGAGAACCTCAGCATTTCAATTAATGATTTAAGCAGCAATAACTTTGGAGGGTGGCCAGAGACCTCAAAATGGTGGGCTGTCTCCCAGCAGCTAGCTGCTCAGAAGCACCAAACATGTAGACACTGAATTTCAGAGGGTACCCTGGTGGTAAGGATGAAAATAAAATCACCAAGTTAAGAAAGAGATACTCCATTGAGACTAATAAAAATGAAAACATTAATAAAATGATGTATCATCATAGCCTGATTCTTTAAACCACAGATACCATTTACTTTTAATTAGGCAAAGCCCTGTTTCCTTTATTGAATACCAACATAAATGAGAACTGCAGAGGAAGGAGATTATTTTCCTGTCTGACACTTTATATTGTATTCCTTCCTGGCCACAGTGTAAGTTCTAAGACAATTTTTTTTTTTTTTTTTTTTTTTTGGTCTTTTTGAGCCAGGGTCTCCCTTTAGTCCCAGCTGGCCTGGAGCTCAATATGTAGACCAGGCTGGCCTTAAACTCATAGAGATCCGCCTACCTCTGCCTCCCAAGTGCGAGGATTAAAGGCGTGCGCCACCACACCTGGCCTAAGATGGTTCTTGGTTGTTAGCCTTAGCCTTTAATGGCTGTGCTATCCCTCCAGCCCAATGGTTCTTAGTGCCATGTGGGTGCTGGGAATCAAACCCAGGTCTCCTCTGCAAGAGTAGTCAGTGCTCTTAACCACTGAGCCATCTCTCTAGCCCCCGACAAATCTATTTTGCTTTTTTTTTTCCTCAGGACCTGAAATAGCATCTAGTTGATGATACCCCAGAAGGATTTGTTGAAGAAATGATATGATTTCATTTAGTTTGATAGGATTCAGTTAGTTATACTAGATAGTTCACCCAACTCTTAGGGTAGCTTCCTCAAATCTCTGCTTCCTGCAGCACATTTGGAAATCTATTTTGCCAACTTTATGTTCTTAAATAATAATAGTTATTTGAGCATTCCTTCAATAAATTTTTATTTAATGTATCCAAATATACACAGGTCCATATGACAGCAGGTGGGTACAGCTTCCTCTCTCTCTCTGGCTCTGAACCTCTGCAGTTGCCCTTCTAGTCTTCAGCGACAGCATGGAGATCAGCCTGCTTGTAGAATCTTTGAAAAATGCACTGATTCAACAGTGGGTGCTGACATAACAGAAATGGCAACTGCAAGCACAGCTCAAAAGAGTAATCTGAAACTTGCAATCAAGTTGACACGGGTCTTTTCCCAACACTGTAAGACATTCTACAACCCCCTCCTCCTTAGGTACTCTCTCGTTTGAATCCAAATGCCATTAAAACAAAGGAATGTTAACAGTTAAGAAAGCCAATATAAAAAAAGACAAGGGAACCTCTGATTTTTTAGACTAGGTTTACTATATATTCTACGCTAACTCTGAACATGACCTATCTGCTTCTTCCTCCCAAGTCCTGAGATTACAGGTTTGTCTGTGGGTATACAGTGATGAGTTTTACAAAGACATTCTCAGAAAAGTGTACCATGTACCTTAGCCATACAAAGGAACACTCCCACCCTCCTTTTACTCCCTCATCTTCCCTCCCACTATTCCCATCCACTTCTCCATATAGTCTCATTTGAAATGCCATGTCTTTTTTGATATGTCTGTGTAACACAGACATCTGATTTTATGTATCATATATAAATCTAGGATTCACATATGAAAGCAACAGAGATATTTATCTTTATTTTCCAATTAATTTTGCTTAATAAGATTTCTCAAATTATATTCATTTTTTCTGAAAATGACATAATTTCATTCTTCTTCACAAACTCTATTGTGGGGGCTGGAGAGATGGCCTAGTCCACACGTCTGTTTTTGTGCCAGTACCATGTCGGTTTTGTAACCACATTTCTGTAGTATAACTTGAAATCAAGTGTTGTGAGACCTCCAGCAGTGTTCTTTCTGCTTAAGACTGCTTTGGCTACTTCAGATCTTTTGTGTTCTCTTATGAATTTTATGACTTTTTTCCTAATGAAACTGAATCTTAATCTTAAATCAAGATTTCTCTTTTCTGTCTCAATATTGTCTCAGGAGGTATTGTTATTTCCAAATGATAGACTGAAGTTCTTGATCATAGATATTTTGGTTTTTCAGAGTTCTTGCTTGCTTGACAAAACATGACACATAAATTTGCTGGATCCTATTAGTGTGCCTCAGGAACATGATGCTGTAGCACATTTAACTCTCCTCAGGATCTCCGGCCTTAAACGACCAAACAGACATTAGCAATGGATGAATGTGATGAAATTTCCTGGTATGAGGTAATCAGTATATAAAATGCTAGATGCAGAACAAGTAGCATTGTTAGTGTTTATGCTACTTGGTTCCTACTAAGCCTACAACTTATCACAGTCGGGTATGTGTGTGAACTTGGCTCAATGAGCTTCTTTATTATGTGCCAAGCTTCGGACAATGTGTCAAGTGTTTATGCTGTGTTTAATGTGTTCTAATACCAGAATTATGTGTTATAGAATGGGGTTGTATTGATGGTGCTATGATAATGCAAGATCACAGTCTTATTGTGTACTTACACAATTTCGAAAATAGTGAAACCGAATTTTTTACTTTGGATTACCCCATGTACTTGAAAATGATAAAGTTCTTAGAGATAATCTTGATTTTTAAATCAAGCTATTAGTAATTCATTAACTTCACATAATCCTCCTACTAAGATTATGATTAAATTCCATTAACTTATTTGACAAATTTATGGGATACCCACTACATCCAAGCATAAGAATGTAAAATTAATTAAATGCACAGCTCTCATTTCTCAAGGAACTTGAAATCCTGTGTAAATAATAGAAAAAAGTAGTAAAAAGAAAAAAAAACATAATTATACTATCATCTGGTATATATAACAAAAAAATGATACAAACAACTTGATCTAGGCCTTGAAAGTCTGACAAAATTTCCAAAAACATAAATGGAAGACTTAACATTCCCTAAATAAGAGCTTTAATAAAATAATGGAGAAAGGAAAATAATGAAATGAGAACTCGTGCAAAAATAGATAATGATCCAAAGTTTCAAGAGAACATGGAGGCGAAGACAAACTAAAGATCAAAAAACTTATACTGTAGTATTCAGTGGATATGCCAATTAGTAGCTCTTTATGGTCAAAGAAATGAAAAGCCCAAAGAAGTGCTTTAAGAAAGTGGTCTTGGTCTGGAAGATTTGTTATTTATCAAGCTCCTTTATGGCATTCTTTATGATCCCTGAACTCTAACCTCAAGCTCATTTTTTTTTTTTTTTTTTTTTTTTTTTNTATATTTTTTTTTTTTTTGTATTTTTGAGACAGAGTCTCCCTGTAGCTCCAGCTGTCCTAGAACTCACTCTGTAGAACAGGCTGGCTAGAACTCACAGAGTTCTAAAGGCGTGCGCCGCCACACCAGGCCAACTTCTTGTTATTTTAATAATTTAAAAATCTTATTTTTCAGTGCTAGGGATGAAACCTATGGTTTTGAGATGCTACGTAAGCACATACTGCTTTGAGTTATGTTCCCAGACCATGAATTAATTTTTTTTTTTTTTGTCTTTTTGAGACAGGATCTCCCTGCAGCCCCAGCTGTCCTGGAACTCACTTTGTAGACCAGGCTGGCCTTGAACTTACAGAGCGCCTGCCTCTGACTCCCAAGTGCTGGGATTAAAGGCGTGTGCCACCACGCCTGACAAGACTTAATTTTTTTTTGGTCTTTTTGAGACAGGGTCTCCCTGTAGCCCCAGCTGTCCTGGAACTCACTCTGTAGACCAGGCTGGCCTTGAACTCACAAAGATCCACCTGCCTCTGCCTCCCAACTGCTAGGATTAAAGGCGTGTGCCACCACGCCTGGTTTCATTCTCTATTTTTATTCAGCTATACTAGTCTTATTGTTCCTAGGCACAGAATTCATTTCAGGCCATTTACAATGGCAGTTTCTGCTTCTAGAATCCTGTTTTGATAGATAAAAGCAGGGCTAACTCCTATCTGTCCTTTAAGACACCTCAAATAGCATCTTCCCAATGAGGCTTGCTCTACCATGACATTTAAAAATATAACCAGCTCTATTCTATTTTCACTTCTTCCCATCACTCTCCTTTCAATATACTAGATTATTTACTGGTTATGCTTTTTGTTTCTGTCTCCTTGCAAGAATGCAAATTTCAGACAGAGCAAGAGTCTTGCCTCTTTTATTCAGATACATCTCAAGTACTCAAGAGTGGCTGGCATATATAAGTACTCAATATATCTGTGGAATATTGTTGTCTGTAAGAACTGTAAAACTTCATAATCTTCATAAGAAAGAATTAACAATCTGTGAAAAATTCACTGAGAGAGATAGATATGACAGGAAAGGCCAAAAAAAAAAAAAAAAAAGAAAGAAAAGTTTGTTTCTAGGGGCTCATTATTGAGTGAAATGAGGTTAAGGGTTTGTCGTAAAAATTAAAAAATATTGAAAGATTTGAGAATAGGCCTAGCAAGGTAGCTCACACCTTTAATTCTAGCACTGGGAAGGCAGAAACTGGAACATTATGAATTCAAGGATGGCCTACACTATATAGTGAGATCCTGTTACAAACAATAAAACAAAACAAAGAATGAAAGAATACAAGAATACCCTATAACTGAAATGAATGTCTTATGTTTATGTCAGCAGCACATAGTACAGAGTTTGGTGATGACACTACTCGAACATATGTTTGAATTGAATTATGCTAGAGAATGATCTTTATATAAGTGAACAATGATCTGAGGAGGAGCAAGAAAAAATAAAGACAGCATTATGTCAGGAAAATATGGAGTAAATTACATTAATGACATCTAATTTTTAAAGGTCAAAGAGATCAGGCAGAAAAAAGCCTTTAGTATTCTACAGGGAGCTAAAAGTGTAAGAAAATTACATGTAGAATGAAAACTATAATAGATTAAGGAAGTGATAGTTGTCAGAGGCCATTCTTCTAAAAAGATTACAGGGTACTTTTCAAATATATTATCTCATGTGTTTTCATCTCATTACAATGAGGGCACTGAGAATCAAGAAAGTTGATAGGTCCCAAACCTACCAGCCAACAAGGGTTTGAAATCAAAGATCCAGCTTCTCTGACTTTCCACCTTAGACAACTTCCATTCTCAAACACTACTTTTTGCCCTCATACAGTGGTGCATTTCATAAACTAAGCAAAGAATCTGCCACACAATCTCCGCAATATTCTGCTGTAATTTGGAAGGAAACAAAAGAAGATTCGAAGGATACCTAGGCATAAATTTAGTGCTTAGAAGAGAAAATAAGGATCCCCTAAAAAGGACTTGATACAATGAGTCCAGACCACAAAGAATCTCAGTAGTGGAAGACAAACCTCATAGCTATAGCTTAAGTTTGATTGTGAATATAACTTAACCATATTTCATTCCTTTTTGG
Source organism: Rhizomys pruinosus (assembly GCA_009823505.1). Taxonomy (NCBI): domain Eukaryota; kingdom Metazoa; phylum Chordata; class Mammalia; order Rodentia; family Spalacidae; genus Rhizomys; species Rhizomys pruinosus. The sequence continues at coordinate 1,047,532 of VZQC01006735.1, forward strand.
GGGGGGTATTTTTGAGATAGGGTCTCCCTGTAGCCCCAGCTGTTCTGGAACTCACTATGTAGACCAGGCTGGCCTTGATCTCTCAGAGATCTGCCTGCCTCTGCCTCCTGAGTGCTGAGATTAAAGGTATGCACCACCATGCTCAGCTTATACTTCACTCTTAACTCAGAGCTTGCCAACACGAGAGGAAGGGTTATGGGTATCTACGGGTAGTGCTCTCCCTCAGTCTTAGGGTTGCATACTAGAGCCAGGTGTAGTGGCACACACCTCCAATCTAGCACTCAACAGACTGAGGAAGGAGGACTCTTAAGTTTGAGGCCAACCTGGGCTATACAAGGAGACACAAAAGTAAATTTTATTCACCACAGTATATCTATATAATTATGTCAGTTATCTGAACACCTTTGTATAAATAGGGGTAGAATCACTACCTTGGCTTACTTTAAAAGTCAGTGATTTAAAAAACCATTGATAGGAAACAGTATTTACATATACGCATATTCAAGGACACAAAACTCTAGAATAATTTCTTTTGTAATTCAATGTGCAAAGGCAACTGCAAATGAGTACCACCAAGCAATTTTTCCCTCCTTTCCAAATATCTTAAAATACTTGAAATGGATTTACAGAGGAAAGTTCAGCACTTAAATACTATTTTTTCACTGAGAACAAAGTTAAAGACAGTAACGTCATATATATAATGAAAATGACACAGACAGCATACCTGTGGGGCATATCCAGGAGGCACATAAATAGGAGGCACAGAACCATTTGGGGACATCATTGGAACCTGAGCAGGACCTAAATGGGGTACAGAAATGATACAATAATCCATTACTGCTTATCAATATGAAGCTGAAACAATCTGATGACTTTATCTGATCTAAACATCAAGATTACTTAAGATTACTGAGTTTTTATAAATATTTCCTCTAGAAAGTATACAGATTATTTTTAAATTACATTTACATTTCTCAAACTTGCCCAATGTTAACAATCACATGGGTAACACTGAAAGCCTAAGCTTTATGGGTGCTTGTAGAGATTTTTAGTCTGCTTACAATCTCTAGTCATTAAATTTACTGTACAAATATCCCATGTCACTCTGATTGTGCAAGGAGGAAAATAAAACTGAACTTTGTTTATTAAAAAAAAAGCCAATGTTGAATACAAAAGACAAGCTGGAGAGATAGCTCAGTGGTTAGGAGCATTGGCTGTTCTTACAGAGGACCTGGGTTCGAGTCCCAGCACCTGCATGCAGCTAACAACTGACTATAACTCTAGGTCCAGAGGATCTGATGCCCTCTTCTGACTTCTGTGGGCACTATACAACAAAGGCACATATACACACATGTAGGCAATATACTCATATGCATAAAATATTAATACAAAAGGCGAAAATTTTTAAAAAGAACATACAAATCAATAAAGAACGCAGTAGGGAAGAGCAGCAAGAGGAGGAACAGTTAAGACACTTGGTGAGTTCCTGGTCTGGGCATAAAGACTTGTGCAATGTAAAGTCATGTCTGTGGGGCTTAAGAGCAAAGTAAGAGAAATGTACATGTGTGTTTAGTCAAAGAAAAGTTTTGTTTTCCCTTATATAGGGAAGTTCTAAAAAACAATGTTCATTTACACTATATTTTCTTTTGGTTTATGGTGTCATGCTTTCAAATATTTTTTTTTTTTTTTTTTTGGTCTTTTTGAGACAGGGTCTCCCTATAGCTCCAGCTGTCCTCGAACTCACTCTGTAGACCAGGCTGGCCTTGAACTCACAAAGATCCGCCAGCCTCTGCCTCCCGTGTGCTAGGATTAAAGGCGTGCGCCACCACGCCTGGCATTCAAATACTTTTAATAACTATTACCTTATTTAACATCTCTTTTCACCTTTCTGGAAATAAAACCATCACTTCTAGAAGGTTACAGACTAAAACCCAAGTGCTTCTGTAACTAGAGACTAGTGCTTCACCTTCAGGTCTTTTCTTCTCTAACTAGCCTGCAGTGTCCCTTTACTCACCAGTTTTGAATCACTTGAAAGGAAACCTTTTCAGAGAAATTACTACTTCTAAGAAAATAAAGTGAAAGAGTCTGGTAAAGAATGTAACAAGAAAGAATCTCTATTACATACACAATTAAATCGGCAGTGAAGGTTAACCCTGGTAAGGTTACACCTACTGAAGAGCCTGGAGGCTCCAGCAAACCCGGATTCCAGGGAAGGGGGAGGGGTGGAAGGAAGGAAGGTGGGGAAAGGAAGCAAGAAGGGAATGTTGAGAAAAGAAAGTTGCAAGAAGGGAAAGACTAAAATACAGCAAGGAAAGAGGAATGAAGAGCAAGAGGGGGAGGAAGGGAACGGGAGGAAAAAGCAAGACGGAAGAGAGAAACAGGAAGGGAAGCAAGAGATTATGTGAAGGAAAAACATCAAGGAGAAAATAGAAGGCTCTGAGAAAAAGAAAGAGATGGAAGGGTGGAAGGACAGGGAGAAGGGCAAGCAAAGACTGCAGAGTCCAGAGACAGCACCAGAGGGGATGCAGACTATGAGCATGCGCATCTGTCTATAAGCTCACTTTTGAACAAAATATACTTCATCCAAATCAGACCCACCAAATACATTAAGTGTTAGCGAAGGGCATTGCTGGACACCCAAATTGCAAATACTAAAACAGTAAGCCAGGTCTTTGGTATTTTTTTCTCCTCAAAATCATTTAATGAGGTAAAATATCACCACCCATTTTCTAGGTATGGAATGTGAGGCACAGAGAATTTAATTTTACCCTAGTGTTAGAGTTGGCATTAAATTCCTAACAGTTTTGTTTCTAGGGACATACATCATACAAACATTAAAATACTATGCACTCAGGACTACTGACGTGAGTCATGAGAACATGCCTCTAGGGGAATTGGGGCTGTCTTTGTTTTTATTTCCTTGAAAACCAAACAAGAAAAAGACTCTAAGCATTACCTAGTCATGTACTAGCTAAAATGTGTGAGCTGTTTTAAATTGCTACACAGAAATAATTCATTCAAAACACACCTTTTCTGGTCTCTGGAGAAACAAGAACAGTTGTACACTAATACTTTTTATTCATGAGATAATTTACATAAAACTCATAAATTAGCTTTCTAAATCCTAAAAGCTGGCTTAGATATTATTTACAAAATATGAAACTCAGTTGAGAACTAGAGACAATTTACTGGAAATTGCATTTGTATGCTTAATAAAGGAAATTAATATTCACTGAACTTTAACCTATGTATTAAGCTTAGACTGTGCACCCATTTCCACTGCCAGGTTTAATCTTATGCCAAGTCATTAAAATAGAGTCTTGTTTTCACTTAGCCATTAGAGCAAAACATGCTAATTACACTTAAAATTGTAAAACTATATAGCTGCCTTAGGTTGTCCTCCTTTTAATAAAAATAAAGCTATGACTAATTAAATATTACACAATTACAATTCAAACCATACACTATTTTTGATTTGTCGTTTCTTTCAAGACGGGGTCTTCCTATGTAGCCTAGGTTGGCCTCATACTCTTCTTCTACCTCAGCATCTCTAACACTAGGATTACCAGTATGTACTACTACACAATTCACATTTTACGTTGATAGTTGCTAAAATAGTTCATTATTTAGTTGCACAAAAGTTAACTTTAACTCACTTCTTTATGAATTAATCATTTAACTCATGTAAGTAAATATTCTTATTCTGAGGCAGAAATGCTACATGGTTAGATGAAAAACCCTGTAATTTACAGGTACTATATGTAATATCTAAATACTGGTGGAATATATTCAACACTAAACACACTCATAAACAGTAAATAAACTTACTGATGTTCCTAGTACTATGTCTCTTGTACTCTGCCTAAAGTAACAAAACTCTAAAGCCTTGCATGCTTACTAATGCAAACACTTGCGTACCTCCTAGATCCAACAATGCTTTTATTAATTCAGGAAGTTCTAAAGAGTAATTACAAACTGTCTTGAATTTGTATGCAGGAAAGAAGAGGCTACATCTCTTACAGAGTGAGCATACCATAGAATGCAAACCTGGTACAAGAATAGCTGTATCCAAACAACTGTAGATACACCTAACAGCTTCTTCAGAACTTAATGTTTGAGCGAAATCTCCCCCAAATCACAGAGCTATTTCATTACTAGAAGTGTGTTTCTTATTCTGAAATCCCGCAGAAGAGGATACAATTCCATTTGCCACTTGCCTTACATTTGAAAAGCTCCCCACCCAATTCTTAGTGCCATCCATAACCTTGTATAAATTATTTGTCTTCCTTAATAAACATTAATATTTAAGATATTTCTGTTTTCAAAGAAAACAGACCCCTCCCCCCGAAATTCCACATTTGCCCAAGCATTTAAATTTTAACTCTGCAATGGGCTGCTGACGTGCTACTCGCTCTCCTAAGAGGCAAGCTTGCACAATGGCTTCCAAATAATCCGATGCCAATTTTCAGATCAGTCTTTAAAAAGAAAAAAAAAAAAAAATCAAACTGCCAGAATGGGATACTGAGGAATATAAAATCAATCTAGCTCCACACAGTTTGCTGTTTTTATAATCACTTAACAATTTGGAATATTTTTATCGTGAATAGATTTGGCATCTATTAAAAACATAAAACAGCTTTGGTTTAACACCATGCTTTCTGTTTTAAAATAAAAGCTTATGTTAAAAAATAACCCAGCAAATCTTACCACTCATTTTGTTTTTAGAGGAGCAGCAGAAAACAAGAAAATCCAACGAGGAAACAGCGTAGTACACGTTAACAGCTTTAATTGGAGAACAGTTTCAGGCTTTTTTTTTTTTTTTTTTTTGCAAAGCTGGTAAGAGGAAAAGATCCTTTGACCGAGTCACGTGATAGCTATCACATGACCTGCAGTGAACCAGGAAAGCTAGAAGGGGAAACAGCGCAAATGTTTCTGCTGGCGCTTTCCGGACACAGAAAGTGATTAAATGGTTCTAGAGCGGCTGCGCTGAATGCACGTGGCTTTCAAACTTCCTTATGAACCCATTTAAGGTCATCAAAATACACCTTGGCAGAGACGTCTGACATAAAGCCAGGAAATTCTCCTTTGTGTTCACAGTACCACGGAATTGCTAGCTTCTGTTTACTGTTGCTGGTTTTCACATATGAAGTTTGGGATAAATATGAAATTAATTTAAAAGCCTTGGTCCAAAATGTGATTGTATAAGTTAACTGTTGTTTCAGGCTTAATCCTTAAGGAATGTCCATAACACACAAACACACACACACACACACACACACACACACACACACACACACACACAAATGTGATTGTATAAGTTAACTGTTGTTTCAGGCTTAATTCTTAAGGAATGTCCATAACACCCACACACACACACACACCCACACACACACAAAGGGTTAACTCTTTTCAGGCTTGTTTATTCCTCTCAAAGTGATGGAAGATTTCTACTTTTACTTTTTTTTTCTGACTTAAAAGAAAAATATTTTAGCCGGGCATGATGGCACACGCCTTTAATCCTAGCACTTGGGAGGCAGAGGCAGGTGGATCTTTGTGAGTTCAAGGCCAGCCTGGTCTACAGAGTGAGTTCCAGGACAGCTGGGGCTACAGGGAGACCCTGTCTCGAANTATAACCACACCTGTTCTCTTTGATTATAATTTTCATGAAATGTTTTCCCACCCTTTCACTTTCTACACATAAATTCACTTAGATTTAAAGTTAGCCTCTTGTAAACAGAAAATAGTTGAATCTTTGCCATTTTACTGTTTTCTGTTAAAAATATTTGACTTACTCTTGAGATAGCAAAAGATAGGGAAAGATTTCTCCAAGGGCCTGCTATTCTGTCCACACACCTTACTGGATGTTTGTCCCTATTTCTTCTCTCGTGTTTTATACTAAAAAGTATGAATTTTGTTTTCATTTGCTCAGATATCTTTCTCTTTTGCTTGTTTCCCATAAATATTTTCTGTGTAATTTTCGTGAGTATTATATAAAACACCTTACAACTATAATGATATTGATCTATTATAATGATCTACTGATTGATTTAATTTCAACTGTATACAGAAGACATTACAATCTTCTTGGCTTTTCAGCACTCACATATACCACGGTTATAAGATACCTGCATATATTGTGTGCTCATTAGGAAAGGTTCATGGCTATGATTTCTTTTAAACCCTAGAAAAGAATTAATATTGTTACAAAATTACAATTTATAAATTTTTATATGTATATAATCGTTAACTAAAGAAAAAAATATATATATATTTTTTTTTTTTTTGTATTTTTGAGACAGAGTCTCCCTGTAGCTCCAGCTGTCCTAGAACTCACTCTGTAGAACAGGCTGGCTAGAACTCACAGAGTTCTAAAGGCGTGCGCCGCCACACCAGGCCAACTTCTTGTTATTTTAATAATTTAAAAATCTTATTTTTCAGTGCTAGGGATGAAACCTATGGTTTTGAGATGCTACGTAAGCACATACTGCTTTGAGTTATGTTCCCAGACCATGAATTAATTTTTTTTTTTTTTGTCTTTTTGAGACAGGATCTCCCTGCAGCCCCAGCTGTCCTGGAACTCACTTTGTAGACCAGGCTGGCCTTGAACTTACAGAGCGCCTGCCTCTGACTCCCAAGTGCTGGGATTAAAGGCGTGTGCCACCACGCCTGACAAGACTTAATTTTTTTTTGGTCTTTTTGAGACAGGGTCTCCCTGTAGCCCCAGCTGTCCTGGAACTCACTCTGTAGACCAGGCTGGCCTTGAACTCACAAAGATCCACCTGCCTCTGCCTCCCAAGTGCTAGTATTAAAGGAAGACTTAATTTTTTTATGGAACAATTTTAGCTTCACAGCCAAATTGAGAGGAAGATGAAATACAGAGACTTCCCTTCTATCTCCTGGTTTTCCATATGCACAGCCTCTCCTGTTACCAGTACCCCTCACCAGAGTGGTCTGTTTGTTACAACTCATAAGCTCACATGACTATTGCTCATTCTTGCTATTATGCATTCTTTCTTTTCACATAAATTTATTTTTATTTTTTTTATCAAATCTAGACCCATGCCCCCCATTCCCCCATCCCACCAGAGCTCATGCATTCTGCCAAACATGCTTTTCATCTCTTTCTCAGTCTTTCTCAATACTCTCCATGAGGAAGTTGACTGTTTTGAGCAGAAGTTCACTGTTTCAGTCAGTTCGATGCAGTCCTTTCTGTTGTTGTTGTTGTTTCCAATATGCATCACTCCCCACTGCTTTGGACAAAAGCTCAAGGGGCCGTGCACAAGAAATACTTACAACTAGGTAATCGGTACTAGCATCCACAGATGAGGGATACCATTTGTCGTTTGTTTTTCTGGGACTGTGTTACTTCACTCAGCATGATGTCCTCTAGTTCCAGCCATTTTCCTGCAAAGCTCATGATGTCGTCTTTCTTTACTGCTGCATAGAACTCCATTGTGTAGATGTACCACATTTTCTCTATCCACTCAGCTGAGGGGCACCTGGGTTGGTTCCAGCTCCTTGCTATTGTGAAGAGAGCTGAAATAAACATGGCCGTGCATGTACCTCTGCGGTGGGGTGAGTCTTGAGGGTACATGCCCAGGAGTGCTATGGCTGGATCGGGTGATGAGTTTATTTTTAAAGTATCGGTCATGTTTAAAGGCCTTGTCTCCCGCAAACGTAGAAAGACTGACAAGGCATAACCTGGAACAACATGATTCAACAAATACATGCCAACCCACAGAAGAGAAAAAGACAGTGAATTCTTTCAAGTGTGAAGGGTAATTGTCAACTTCTAAGTTCCTATTACAAGGCTGGCCTGAAGAGCAGTTTTCCCCTGACAACTGTTGGTAACTTTGGACCCAGCCTCTCTGCAAATCCAAGCATGCTTTGATATTTAGCCCATAAAAAAGCAGCCTCCACCCCCAGCCCACTTTCTCCTTTTGGCTCATTTACACACAGCTGCGAGCTCTGGATGGTGTTTTTCTCAATCCTTCCCATCTGCTCACTTAGGACCTTCTATTCAATTATGAGTAAGTTCCCCTGTATGCTGAAACTTTCTAAAGATCACCAGCTCCGGCGCTACTTTAATGTGAAACAATGGCTGCCCACCTAGCATCTTTTCCCATAGCATGGTGTCCTGCAGCTGTGCAGGTGGTCTCCCCTGGACCATGGGTGTTCCTGTCTCAGGCTACATTTTCTTTCCCCTTGAGTTGGTAGCCTGAGTGCACACCTCCTTCCTCCTCATTGCAGTGCTGTCCCACTCAGTCTTCCTTTATCTGGTATTTTGACAATAAGTTGTTTTTGTTTTCGGCCCCAATACTTGCCTATCAATACAATGACTTTAATGTCTAAAACCTAGGCTTAATCTTTTCCCTGTTCACAGATACACCTTGGAACTTACTTCTTAGAACTATACTACCCCATCTCTGAAATCCTACATCACTTTCATATTTCAGTCTTCTGGCCGCCACATCTTTCATCTCCCTAATTCTCTTTTTTGTCTACAACTTTTATTTCTTTATCATAACGGTCTCACCCGTCTCCTGCCTTTGCAGCCTGCCTGATTTTTTTTCCCCTAGCCATGTCTTGTTCACTTATCTTCCTTGAAAATCTCTGAGCTAGAATCAGATGTACCATTTGATACTCAGAGTAGCATACTTTTTTACTAAGTGTCTCCAACCTTCCTCCTGTTAGAATTACCCAGGAGTCATTTCAGGCTAGTCAACAGCCTGCCTTGTACTTCCTGGGGATTAGCAGAGCTCTGTTCCATTCTCAGGTCACTCTATCTCACCTCAACCAAATCTCTCCATGTGGAACTGAACTCTGTCAATGATATGAATGAAGTTTTCTTACCTATTTTCTTCTGTTTTCAGAAGCACTGTCCCTTTATTAAAGCAAAAGTATCTACTCTCTTGATCTGATCCTCCACTGGGACTTAGTTTCATTGGTAGTTTCTGTCCTGCCTGGTGTTTTCAGCCTCTCCTCCTACTCAACCTTTCTGAACCATTCCTTTTGTATCCTCAAACGTGGTAAAAAAAAAAACAACTTTGAAACAAACCACCAATGCCACCAATGGCCCCCAAACACTACAGTTTTTCTGTGCTCTATGCTACCATCTAGCTACCACTCTCACAGCCAATCTTATCAAAATTACTATGAACAGATACCATTTTAACCCAATACTAATATTTAAATTACCAGTAAAAATCTATTGTGCAATATTTGACATATAGAAAGGAAAAATGCAAGCCATTAAACACATGATAGTGGTGACCTCACACCCAAAACCTAAGCCAAAAGAAGCCCACGGTGGTGTGCCTATTACTCTGCCCAGTCTCTTTGCATCACTCATACTTTCACTATTCCACATTTTTGATTTTACTGTTATAACTTTGGGGGCTGGAGAGATGGCTCAGTGGTTAAGATCACTGACTGCTCTTGCAGAGGACCTGGCTTTGATTCCCAGCACCTACATGGTGTCTAAAAACTGTCTGTAACTCCAGTTCCAGGGGATCCAATGCCCTCTTCTGACCTCTGGAGGCACTGCACCACATGGGTGGTACACCTACCTACATGCATATACATACATTAATACACATAAAATAAAAAATAATAAATGAAATATTAAAAAAGTTTTCTAGTCCAGGAGTACAGCTTACTGGTAGAGAGCTTCACTAGCTAGCCCAAGATGCACAAGGTCTTGGGTTCCATCTCCAGTATAATGGGAAAAAAATCCTATCTAAACAATGTTAATTTGCTTGACTTTGAGTCTTCTGAAAATTAGTTTTGTCACCAGTAAATTGCTCTTTATTCATTACTATAAGGTTTATTCATGTAATTTCATATAGTTGTAATTTCCTTTTATTTTCTTCATATAAAAAAACTGTAATTTGCTAATTCTATCACTAAGTTTTGGGCCTTTTCCAGCTTTTTGAAATATCTGCCACTGTTGTTTTGCTTTTTTATCCTTCATTCAATAAATATGTCTAGAATATCTACAATGTGCCCCATACTGTTTTTGGAATGTGGGCTATATCACTAGATTAAAAAACAAAACAAAACAAAACCCCCCTCCTTGCTCTTGTGGAGCTTACTTTGAAGGGATAAAATAATTAACATGAACCCAAACAGCTCAGTGGGTAAAGGTGCCTGTACCTGAGTTCCATCCCCAGAACCCACATGGTGGAAAGAGAACTGAACTCCCACAATTTGTTTTCCAGATATACACTTTATGCATACCCTCCTGCACATAAAAATAATTAAATGTAAAAAAAATCTTAATAATTACACAATAAATTAGATGATGTAAATTACTTATGTTTGGAGGGAGTATATTTGCAAAATTATATATGTTGAAAACATGTTTGATGTTGGTAAAGACTATGAAGTAAGAAAAAACTAGAGCAGGGTTGTTAAGTACAGAGACCTGCTTGTTGGTGGAGAGTAAGAATTGCCATCAAAATACAGTGATCAGTTTTGGTTTCACTGAGAAGGGAACTTCTTAGCAAAGATTTAAAAGAAGGGTGGGGCAAGTCACATGGATTTCTGAGGGAAGATCATTTTACACAGAGGGAGCAATCAGTGCAAAGTCCATGTTCATGCCACAGTAAGGATACCAGTGTTACCACGACAACATGTAAAGAGGGAAATAAGATTCTGGTGGCCTTGAAGGACACTGTAAAATCTTTGGCTTTTACTTTGAGTGAAATGGGTAGCCATGGCCAGATTTCAAGACATTACCTGAAGCTGGGTGTGTTGGCACATATCTATGAAGCTGGGCATGTTGGCACATATCTATGAAGCTGGGTGTGTTGGCACATACCTATGAAGCTGGCCGTGCTGGCACATACCTATGAAGGAGGGTCTGATTCCATTGTAATCCAAATGGGTAGCCAATGGTCCATAAATTGTTTCCTGTCCTCCATCCCTTAGGTCAAGCTGCTTCTTGTGAGCAAAGTAATGCAACTAAAATCATTTTATGGAAGACCTTATTTTAGAACAGAAAGGTTCTCCAGAGTATCCAGACTACCAAATGAAACAGAAGGCTTCAAAAATCACATTTCAAGAGGTGGGCATAGGGGGCTGGGGAGGTGGTTCAGTGGTTAAGAACACTAACTCTTCTTGCAGAAGACCCAGGTTTGAATCCCAGCATCTAGACTGCCACTTACAACTGTCTGTTACCCTGGTTCCAGGGGATCCGTTACCTTCTGCTGTCTTTTGCAAGCACTGTACAACAAGGGTACACTTATATGCATGCAGGCATAAGGCTCATACATATTAAAAAAAATGAAAGAAAAAGAGCCAGGGATGGTGATGCAGGCCTTTAATCCTAGCATGCAGGAGACAGAAGCAGGCAGATCCAGGCTAGCCACTGGTACAGGGAGACCTTATCTCAAAACAAAACAAAAACAATGATACCCCCACCCCCATCCCCCCAAAAAACCCCAACAAAATCACATTTCAATCCACCACAATCAAGCTCTTTGGCCGACTACTCTACTGAGATTACATTGGCAGCAGTCACTGAGGTCAAACTTTTACCAAATGTAATTAACATTGCCGACAAATCTGTTTCTACTTAATATCCAATCTGAAACATTAATCTCTCTTTGATCTTCAAGTTTCTGACCATGCCTTCCAAGTGATTAGTGGCCTAGTCTTCTACTTCTCTTTCAGGTGTTATTTTCCTAGGAGTTTTGCTGCTGGCCTGCTTTCTTTGTTATTCTCCATCATTTCTCTCTTATTTACATCTTATTTACATTCATGAAAGCTTGTAAATCTGTACCTTCTCCAGATCTTTTTCTTTTCTTTTTTTTAATATATTCTTTATGTGTATGAATGTACTGTCTGCACGCAGGTTGGTGCATCCATGTCATGCAATGCCGCAGAGGTCAGAAGAGGGCTTCGGATTCCCCTGGGACTGGAGTCAAGGACGGTTCTCAGCTGCCATGTGGGTGCTGGGGATCGAACCCAGGTCCTCTGCAAGAGCAGTCAGTGCTCTGAACCACTAGGCCATCTCTCTAGTCCCCCAGATCTTTTTCATGAGCTCTGGGCCTATAATACCCAATCCACAGGAAATCCAAAATCAGTTACTTTCCTATCAGTACTCGCTCTACTGTCTGTTTTCCTCTAAGTTCAAGTTCTGTTTCAACACAGAAACTTAAGAATAACACTAAATTTTATTTTTCCCTATTCATCTCCCATACTAGCTGGTTGAAAGTTCTGTTTTTTGTTCCTCAAATACTTTTCAACTCCATGTTTTCTCTTACTCTAATGCTACTGCTGCAGCAGTGATGAGCTGGAATTATTCAAATATTTTTCTGATGCATCCCCTTGCCTCCAGTCCCTTGCAATGAATATAACGCTCACAACTACTGCTATAATGGTTTGAAAACCAAGTCTGTTTTCTCCTCTGCTTAAGAACTCATAATTGATTATTAAGCTCCTCATTAGCCAGGTGGTTGCACTTGAGCTGATAAAATAACACCCTATTCTTTTCAATACTATGTGAACTATATTCTTTCCGTTTGAAACAAAATATTTTCAAATGAATTTTTGCATTGCTATCTACTTTACCATTAATGTTACTGTAGTTTGTAATTCTTGCAATAACAGGTGCAACATGAAGTAGTGGTGAAGACTACAGGGGATGGAGCCACCCCATCAAAGTCTATGGCAGCTTATAGCTATGAAACCTGAAAGGTTGACGTCTTGTATCTTGCTTCCCTCATTTGCAAAATGGAAGCAATAGTTGTACTTCATGTAGATGTGAGGAGGACTAAATGAGTTCCTATTTGCAAAGCACAACAGTGGTCAGATAACAATATAGTATATAAGCAACACAGCCATGACACATAGTGCTTGTTCCTGAAAATCGACAGTCTAAAGAACTCTAGTTAATGGAGTAAAATATTATGAAGAAGACTTCATAATATGGAACAACATGGCAGGGTACGCTACCAATTTTAGAGAGTTTTTTGTAATTAAAGGTAGGTACATTTTTAAGTTTGCCACAACTGTCAGACAAGTATGGGAAAAAGAAGAACATGCTCATTCATGCAAAGTACAGTCTATAAAGTGATACTCTTAATGCATGTTCCAAGTTTATTCCCATAGGAAAATTGATGCAGAATCAGTGTAGCAAGAACTTTAGGAAATGTAAGTATGCTTAAATTTTCCTAATTATGGGAACCAAATCACTGATGCTGAACACTTTGATTAATGGTAACTGTGAGAACAGAAAGAGTAGTACAGCACAGAGTCAAGTCCTTTTAGGAGTCAATAACAGCTACGATACACACAGAAAAACAAAAGTGCCTGTCAGATTGCCTTCTGATCATTTATGGCCACAGATCATCATTGGTGTTTGTCTATCTCAGTTACTCATGTTACTCATGGAAGGAACCTTTTTTTTTTTTTTTTTGGTCTTTTTGAGACAGGGTCACCCTGTAGGCACAGCTGTCCTGGAACTCACTATGTAGACCAGGCTGGCCTTGAACTCACAGATTGCGTGCTTCTGCCTCCTGAGTGCTGGGATTACAGGTGTGCACCACCATACCTGGTGAAAACTTCATTTTTTGCAATAGGTTTACTGCAGAGCCTCAACACTGGTCAAGTCCCTTAACAAGAGTGGCTGATGCTGTGGCATAGTGGCCCAATGCTCAGCCAAAAATCACTTCCTCCAAGGCTTGGGGAACATCACAAAGGGGTGGTGGACAAAAATGTAAATGCCAGAGGAAAAGGGGTGGAGTGTTGTGTTATTACCTCCCAAGTGAGGAAAGGGGCTCACAGAGTTACAAGATTCACAAGGTCCTTCCCCAAGGTTATTAAAAAAAAGTACGCAATGGCTCTAGAAAGACCCTCCCCAGTGAACCTGACTGTGCGGGAGGTCTGGGATGCAGCTTCCATGAGTCATCACCCATGCTAGGGTGGAATATTTAGTGATACAGCTGCCTTTGTGTCACTCATGATCCTGTAAGCAACCCAAATAAAGCCAAAATTGGGCAGAATCATTTCTTTGATCTATTACAGATGCCCTATTTGGAGTGAAAAAAAAAATCTATGTTCACATCTGGGAATGGGGAGGAGGGAAAACAAAGAACAATATTAATTAGTATTTTTTAAAACCTGTATATCTGTTTAATTCCTTATCGATAGTATTTAATTGTAAAATTTCAGACTTTATTTTTTCATAACACTTCGGGTGACTGCTGCATCTTTCAACTGTCTCTTTTCTGTAACAGTTTATGTTCATATTAAGAAAACTTGGGCTGGGCATGGTAGTGCATACCTTTAATCCTAGCCCTCTTTTTTTTTTTTTTTTTTTTTTTTTTTTTTTTTTTTTTGTTTGGTCAGATCAGGGTACTGAGCATGCCTGGAACTCACTCTGTAGACCAGGCTGGCCTTGAACTCACAAAGATCTGCTTTGCCTCTGCATCCCAAGTTCTAGGATAAGGCATGAGCCACTAGCCCGGCAATCCTAGCCCTCTGTAGGCAGAGGCAGCAAGGCCGGGCATAAATGTTCAGAAAGGCAATCTCACAGGAAAATCAAAAGCCATCCTGGTCTGCAATGCAAAGCGAGTTCCAGCCAGCTGGGGCTACAGGAGACCCTGTCCTCAAAAAAGACCAAAAAAAAAAAGAAAAGAAAAGAACACTTGGACTGGCAGTAACTCCCATTTCCAGGGATCTAACAGTCTCTTCCCGCCTCTCTGGAGACTGCATGTATAATGCAGGCAAAACCTCACACAGATAAAATAATCTTTTTAAAAAATTTAAATAAGAAAACTGTTTCTATGGTAATTGCCTATATAAGCCTTAGAGCCAGTTCTCTAACTGGAGAAGTTAATTTTTGAGGGGGTTAGATGGGGTCTCAGCTCTGTGGCTGGCTGGAACTCACTATGTAGAACAGCCAGTACTCAACCCACAGCAATTTGCCTGCCTCTGCTCTCTGTGTGCTGGTATTAAAGGTGTGTGCCTCACACCTGGCTACATTTATACGTTTATCTTGAAATAAGTAAATATTGGTCCAAATGTTTCTTTTGCATATACCTAACAACTTGAGATATTTTTGGGTGTTTTTTTGAGAAGGGTGGCCCTGTAGCGCTAGCTGTCCTATAATTCACTATGTACACCAGCTGGCCTTCACTGAACTTTCCTTAGTTATAATTCTTTAACTATTTCACTAACTTTGACCTAATTTTTCTTTTTTTTTTTATTTTCTTTGTTTTTTTTAATTTTTTAAATTTTATTTATTTCCGTAATGTGTATGAATGTACTGGTCTGCATGCAAGTTTGTGCCCCGTGTCGTGCAATGCCGCGGAGGCAGAAGAGGGCGTCGGATTCCCCCTGGAACTGGAGTTTCTCCTGATAGTTTGAGTTTCGGATGGTTCGCGGCCCATGGTGGGTGCTGGGGGATCGAACCCGGTCCTCTTAAGAGCGGTCGGCCTCTTAACCGCTAGGCCATCTTCCACCCCTGACCTAATTTTTCAATGTTGATGAACATCTGATTATAAAACAAAAAGCACTGCCAAATGATAAACATGTATAATAGTTATATAAGTGAAAATAAATTCTAGTTTATGAAATATAAATCATAGCAAGAATATTTAGGTTTTATTACCTACATGTATTTTATGTTCACTTAACTTCCAAGCTTCTCAACGGTTCCTCCAATGGTGGCCTGGTGACAACAATGGCCAGCAGGGGCAACAGCATCAGAGTTTTACTACTGCCACCAGGAAAGGAAGGACTTAGGTCATAGCCCTTTATAATACCTTCAAATTCAGCACACACACCACACACACACACACACACACACACACACACACACAGAGAGAGAGAGAGAGAGACATATGCTTCTGTTTGAATGTGTCTCCCCAAATTTTTGTTGGAAACTTAATTATGCATATATAGATAAAATATATAGATGGAGCATTTAGGAGTAATTAGAATAAGATGAGGTCGGGGCTGGAGAGATGGCCTAGTGGTTAAGAGGGCCGACCGCTCTTGCAGAGGACCCAGGTTCGATCCCCAGCACCCACATGGCGGCCGAGAACCGTCTGAGACTCCAGTTTCAGGGGAATCCGAGACCCTCTTCTGACCTCCGCGGCATTGCACGACACGGGTGCACACACCTGCATGCAGACAGTACATTCATGCACATACCGAAATAAATTAAAAAAAAAAAGTTTAAAAAAAAAAAAGAATAAGATGAGGTCAGCAGGGTTAGGTTAAGGAGATGCTTTATAAATATGGGTGAGTGCAACTGCATGCTTCTTGTCTCTTGCTATGTGATAACCTCTGACATAATATACAGTAAATAGGCCTGCACCAGACACAGACCACTGTGCTGGACAGCTTCAGTTCTTAACTTGACATACCCAGGACAAGGGAACCTCCTCAATTAGGGAGCTTCCTTTACTGAATTGCCTGTGGATAGGTCTGTGAGACATTTTTTTGATTGCAGAGTGATGTAGGAGGGCCTAGCCCACCGTGAGTGGTGCCATTCCCAGAGAGTTGGTCCTGGGTTGTATAAGGAAGCATGCTGAGCACAGGGAAGGGGAGCAAGCCAGTGAGCAGTGTTCCTCCATGGTCTGTGCTTTAAGCTCCTGCTTTGTCTTGACTGGCCTCACTGATCGGCTGTGACCTGGAAGCTGTATTTTCCTGCTGCTTTTGGTCAATGTTTTATCACAGCAATAGAGAAGTAAACTAGAGCAACCTCCAACTTTAGACTCTATGGACTCTAAAACTAAGACACATTTCTTTATAAATTACTTAGTCTAAGGTAGTATGTTATAGCAATACTACACAGACTAAGTACTTTTTTTTTTCTGTCTTTGACTTCCTTTTATGGTAAGAATCAGGAAAAGAAATCAGTTTATTCTCTGTGTGTGTGTGTGTGTGTGTGTGTGTGTGTGTGTGTGTGTCCCCCCGGGTCTTTTTGAGACAGGGTCTCCTGGTAGCCCCAGGCTGTCCTGGAATTTGCTATGTAGACCAGGCTGACCTTGAACTCACAAAGATCTGATGTCTGTGCCTCCCAATTCCTGGGATTAAAGGTGTGCACCACCATGCCCGGTTTATACTGTTTTATTTATTTATTTATTTATTTATTTATTTTTAATATTTAAAAACAAACTAAGGGAGGAAAAGGAAAACAAAAAGAACCCCCCATCAAATAAAGTGAAAACCGCAGAGATGGATGTAGAGCAGTGGTCAGCCACACCATTCTGTTAAAATAGTAAATCTGAGACAAATTAAACTAGTTAGATACCAAAATGGCATAAACTAGGAATGTCCTAGACAAACCAGGGTACAAGACTACCTTATTTGATAATTATTTAAGATTACAGAACATCTGGCAACATTTATTCACATGAAACAGGCAATTAGCACAGGCCTCTAGCCTAGGAATTTAACAAGGTGGTGATTATATCTGGAAGAGATCAAGGCCATTACTTACATTTCACTTTTTATAGGCTTTTATTTTCCCTAGAAAGTTATGCATTTTATTTTATTTTTGATGTATTTTTTATTTTGGGGGTATGAGTGTATTGTTTGAATGTGTTAAGTCCACTGGGGTCATGTGATGCCCAAGAAGGTCCAAAGAGGGCATCGGATCCTCTGGAACTGGAATTACAGATGACTGTTAGCTGCCATGGGGTTGTTGAGATTTGAACCTGGGTCTTTTATAAGAATAATCAGTGTTTTTAACTGCTGAGCCATGTCTCCAGCCCCTTATTTTTTATTATCCATTTTAAAGTTTGGATAATTAAAAAACCCATAAATTTGTGGGCTAAATATGATTCAGAATTATGGGACTCAGAGTTATGAGTAAATTCATTTATCTGCCTACAAGTAATTGAAAACATCTATAATTAGATTTTCTAGGCACTTAGGTGTGCCTGTAATAAATACATTAAGAATTAACCACATATATTTTCAGGACCTGACATGGCCAGTGGCCTCCACTGAACAGAGAGAAGCCTTAGCTTGCAGTCATGGCAGTGAAATAAGCACGCCAGTCCAGGGACGCCTAGTCTAGAGTCATGGTGAGTGAGGGAGCTGCTAGTGCATGCCGTATAGGCGGAGAGGGAGAGTCACTAGATCTTCATTTTGGATTCCCACCTTCCCCCCTCCCCTGGCCCCCATGACTTCCAGCTGCACAAAGTCTTGCAAGTGAGAGGGAATGCTAAACTACATAGGATGTGGAAGTTCAACTAAGGGTAGAACTCCATTATGCAGCTTTCTTAACTGAGTCATCCCAATGATGGGATTTTTCAGTGATCAGCTTTCTGTGAGTCATTTGTGCTGCTGGTAGGTACTGAAGTAAACCAAATAAATACAATGGCTCACAAACTACACTTGCATGAAATCATTTCTTTGATCTGTTGCTGGTACTTTATCTAGGGTAAGCCATTTGCTCAAACCAGGAAAGGCAAAGCAACAAATATGTGTAGATTTCACCTTCTGAATTAAATTGAACTAGACATAAATAGAAAATGCGAGGCAGGAAATGTGTCTACCAAGCTGTTTCTTAGCCGCCATGTGGGTGCTGGGGATCGAACCCACATCCTCTGCAAGAGCAGTCAGTGCTCTTAACCGCTAGGCTATCTCTCCAGCCCCTACCAAGCTGTTTCTAAACAAGAAGTTATTTTTAGTGCTCATGTTGGAAATATGCAGGTTGTAATATCAATATAAGGATAGAGTAGGCTGTTAACACTACTACTTTTAGTATCAGTCTAATGTGAACAAAGATGAGTCATCCTTTGTTATTCTATAGGAAATAGTACTTAAGATTTACTGCAGTACATTGGGTTAACTATGTCTCATGAACTCAACACCCACACACTGACATCACACAGAAGTGATATGGATCAATGACGTAAATCCTGTCAGGACCAAACATTAAGGCCACAGAAATTTGAAAAAAAAAAAAAAAGTGTCTAAGTGACAGGACAGACTAGGTTGTGGTAAGTTTCTTGTTTTAAAAAAACACAACGTTTTTTTTTTTTTAAATTATAGGCTTCCCATAGAGTAGACTCTATATTTAAGATTCCTCACAGCTTCTGTGGTTTAAGGTCTGGACTTTTCCAAAAACATGCCTTCAGGGTCTACCAGCCAAATGAGTTACATGAAAAATAGCCTCTGCAGCCTGGAGCTTTAGAAGTTTTATGCAAATGATGCCACTAATATTTTATATAACACATTCTGCTTGACAAATACCATTTAGATTCAGAATACTGCAGCAGGACCTGGCAATTCAATGCAATCTTGGGGTCTTTTTCCTACTATCCTTCTTTATAAGTCCTTTAATGTTTTTAGTTTTATTATTACTAGACACAAAATATTAATGTTTTATGGACATTATGGTATATGAGAAGACAGCTTCTTATAAGTAGTCATATGTTAAGTTTTTAAAATATCTTCTCAAATTAAATGTACCCACAGAGAATTGAAATCTCTTCTGTAACAGGAATGGAAATCTGGCTGCTTGCCACAAAGTTTACATTCTGTTGTAGGTTCTCCAGAGAAG
Organism: Rhizomys pruinosus; assembly: GCA_009823505.1. Classification (NCBI taxonomy): domain Eukaryota; kingdom Metazoa; phylum Chordata; class Mammalia; order Rodentia; family Spalacidae; genus Rhizomys; species Rhizomys pruinosus. Next base: position 1,067,063 of record VZQC01006735.1, read on the forward strand.
AAACTAGTCCTATACACTCCCAACATTCTTTTTTTATTTTAGTTTTTGTTCTCCTCAGAGATCAATACCTCCTGGAGGACTGGAAAGCCAGAAGGAGCCATGAGCTGGAGCTGTCTGACTTGAAAACATGCCCAAGACCCTTTCTCACACCCTTGGGCACTTGCTTTCATTGTGCTTCTTTAGCTTATGTGGTTTCTTATGTAAATATTATAAAGCATGGGGGACAGGGTACACATGGCCCTGAGCTCAGTACCATTAAAAACGAAGGAAAAAAAAAAACAATCTCAAGTTCTGCCTAGGCCTAAGTTTCTCTTTTAAACAGCTAATTACCTGAAAGAAAATTTGCAAAACATAAAAATTGCTGAGGCAGTTGTCGATTTTTAAATCCAGATTTTTCAAATAGTAGATATTTCATGAAAGAACTGAAAACATTTCTGTACCTTTTCACTATATATCAACTTTCATCACGTGAAAACTAGGTTATATAGCCTCGGACTTTTCTATCATGGTTTTATGCATTTGAATAATCTGTATTGCCTCCTATAAACCCTATATACCTCAATTTTTATGCATTTGAATAATCTGTATTGCCTCCTATAAACCCTATATACCTCAATTTCTCCAGCTATCATGTTTTTAAAATGGGGAAAGGACTAAGGCCTCAGATATGGATGGTATGCCAAAGTCAGTGAAGGGGTAGGTCAAGATCCCATAAAGAAAAAGAGGAACAGGGGCTTCTTCTCCCTTCATTCCCTTCAAGTTCAAAATCTACCAGACTGAGAAGCAGAGCCTTGTTTATGTGGATCATTCTAAGGAAACGAAGGCAGAAAGATAAGAGGACAAGGCTCTTTCCAGGCTCTCTGTTGTGGCTATGAAATGCATTTACATATTGTTCTAGTTTCTCTTCAATTGCTGGAACAAAACACTCTGACCAATACCAACTTGGGAAGGAGAGGGTTTATTCATCCCTACACCTCTCAGGTCATGGTTAATCACTAAGGGAGCCCAAGGTAGGAACTTAGGGCAGGAACCTGGAGGCAGGAGCTGAAGCACAAGTCATAGAAGAATGCTGCTTGCTGGCTTGCTCCTCTGGCCCATGGTCAGCCTGCTTTCTTTTTTTTTTCTTTTTTTTAACCTGGACATAGTTCTTGAAACCTACTTTCTTATACAATACACAATAACCTCCCCAGGGGGGGGCACTGCTCCCTCCCACATCACTCAATAATCAAGAAAATACCCCAGAGATATGGCCACAGGCCAGTCCAATGGAGGCAATGCCCCAACTGAGGCTCCCTCAACCCCAATGAGTCAAGTTGACACTAAAGCTACTCAGCATACATATTATTTTCTTTCAAGACAGGGTCTCACTATGTAACCCTGGCTGGCCTGGAACTCGCTGTATAGACCAAGTGGCCTCAAACTCATAGAGACCTGCCTGCTCCTGTCTTCTGAGTGCCGGGATTAAGGTGTATGCTACTACAACTGCCTCATGAAATACATTTCTAATCTAGTCTCCTGGAACATATGTGCATTCTCTCTTCTCTCTCCAAATACATATATGTATTTATATGTACATATACACATATATGTATATGTTACTGCCCAAAGAAAAGCACTTTTTTCTAGATTAAAAAAAATTTATGCATATGTATGTGTCTGTGTGCTACATATGTGGGTGCCTGAAGAGACCATGGGAAGGAGTTGAATTCCCTGGGGCAGGAGCTACAGGCAGTTGTGAGCTGCTCAATATAGGTTCTGCGAACTTGAATTCAGGTTCTCTGGTGTGGGGAAATCCAGTTTGAGTTAGATATGAGGGGCTAGTTTTTCAGCCAGCATGTCTCAAGGACACAGGTGTGGGTCATAAAACATCCCTGACTCCACCCCACAGGTGAGAGCAGCACGTGATACAGAGAGGAAGACAACTCATGACACAACTTGTGACTTGACTTGTGACCCAAGCACATGATTTAGGGTGGAACAATAGCAAGTGATGTATACAGGGGGCATGATGCAGAGGTCTGGGATTGGCTGCGAGAAGTGATATCATTCTGTTTCTATAAAGGAGGTGCTGTATACAATAAACTGAATCTTCATTACTACCTGACCAGATTCCTGGATTTGTTATTTCACACGTGTGTAAGTTTAAGCCCATCAGGCTTGTGTTTGAGTGCTGAGTGCTAGCAGTGGCTGGGGAGAACCTACCTGGTGCCAGCTTGTGAAGTCCAGCATCGGCCAGCAGCTCGATGACTGGTGAGAGTGGTGTGGCTGTGCCGGTGGGAAAAGACTGAGGAGAGCTGATCAAGCATCAGTCTGAGAAGTCAGAAAGACTGAGGAGAGCTAAGCAAGTGTCAATCTGAAAGATCCACCAGTGGACTCAATAGTTCCCTGTCTGGTGTAGGTGTTGGGTGCTAATGGGTGGCTAGAGAAAAGTAATCAACTGCTAGCCTATGAGGTTAGCAGATAGCTGTGGGTGGCTGCTCCTTCCCCTTTTCCCCCAATTCTCTTTCATCCAGCAGACACAGGTTGTATCTCTGAGTGCAGGAGAGTGCAAACACCACTCTGGAAGAGCAGAAGTGCTCTTAATCTCTGAGTCATCTCTGTAGCCCAGAAGCCATTCTTTTTCTCTTTGTAAGTCCTTTCAGAGATAGTCTATGAAAATTCTGTGGTATGTAGTTAAGGTATCTGTGTTATGTACTTCTGTGCGTTATGTACTTAAGGTATCTTCTTTTCTGGCTGGTACAGAGATGTTTCATCTTCTTAATAGCTACATCATATTCCCCACAAAGACGACATCAGTTTATTTAGCTATTTACCTATTGATAAATAGTCAAGTTATTTTCAGTGTTTGGTCATTACAATGACCCACAGTGAACAACATTGTGCAAATATCATTTCACATTAGTGTGTCTGTATTATGAATTACTAGGAGTCGAATTTATTACCAAATGTGCTTAGTGTTTATACTCTTGTATATTCTTACACTATACTCATAGTTATCAAACTTCTTGATATTTGCCAATCTGAGAGATGTAAGTAATATCTCACTGTAGTATAGTTTTCATTTTCTTTTTAGTAAGGCTGAAAGATCCACACACTTAAGAGTTACTTATTCTAGCCGGGCGTGGTGGCGCACGCCTTTAATCCTAGCACTTGGGAGGCAGAGGCAGGCGGATCTTTGTGAGTTCAAGGCCAGCCTGGTCTACAGAGCAAGTTCCAGGACAGCTGGGACTACAGGGAGACCCTGTCTCGAAAAGACCAAAAGGTCTTTTCGGACAGGGGTCTGCGGGCTGTGAGTCCCGCCTGTTCCTGGAAACTGCTCTGTAGACCAGGCTGGCCTTGAACTCACAACGATCCGCCTGCCTCTGCCTCCCAAGTGCTAGGATTAAAGGCGTGCGCCACCACGCCCGGCTAGAATAAGTAACTCTTAAGTGTGTGGATCTTTCAGCCTTACTAAAAAGAAAAAAACTATACTACAGTGAGATATTACTTACATCTCTCAGATTGGCAAATATCAAGAAGTTTGATAACTATGAGTATAGTGTAAGAATATACAAGAGTATAAACACTAAGCACATTTGGTAATAAATTCGACTCCTAGTAATTCATAATACAGACACACTAATGTGAAATGATATTTGCACAATGTTGTTCACTGTGGGTCATTGTAATGACCAAACACTGAAAATAACTTGACTATTTATCAATAGGTAAATAGCTAAATAAACTGATGTCGTCTTTGTGGGGAATATGATGTAGCTATTAAGAAGATGAAACATCTCTGTAGCCAGGCGCAGAAAAGAGAGGATGACCTTAAGTACATAACGCACAGAAGTACATACACAGAAAANGCCGCACGCCCTTAATCCTAGCACTTGGGAGGCAGAGGCAGGTGGATCTTTGTGAGAGTTCAAGGCCAGCCTGGTCTACAGAGCAAGTTCCAGGACAGCGGGACTTACAGGGACCCCTGTCTCGAAAAGACCAAAAAAAAAAAAAAAAAAAAAAAAAAAAAAAAAAAGAGTTACTTATTCTTTGTTTTATTGCTATGCATGTTCCCAGTCCTTGCCAATTCTCGTGCATTTTACCTCTAGGGACTATAGACAGTTAAGATAGTAGCTCCCAGTGATGAGCTACAAACACCACATGTCTCTCCTGGACCTATGTGAAGCAGTTTTCTTCTTATCTTTGTTTTTTTATCTCTGTATTTTCCTTTGGTCCTAGGGAACTGAACCCAGGGCTTTGAGCACAATAGGCAAGTGTTCTGCCATTGGCTACATCGCTAACCCTTGTCTTTTACCTTTCTTGACAATGTTGATTCTTCCACTCAGTAGAGTGATGTGACACATAGTTATGTATTTATCCTTAAATGTCAAGAATGTAGATAAGTGATGATTATCAAAACTTAGAATTTGTTCAAGTGTAGAGTTTCTGAAAACATGTTCTATAAAATATGGTTTTTATAATATGCTACCAGAAAATAATTTTATGTTCAGAAGAGTTTGAAATATGAAACATGAAGCATTTTTGTTTTTTTAAATAGTTTTTTTAAAATTTTTATTTATTTTTTATGTGTATGAATGTACTGTCTGCATGTAAGTCTGTGCACTCCTGTCATGCAATGCTGCGGAGGTCAGAAGAGGGTGTCAGATTACCTTGGACCTGGAGTTGAAGACGGCTCTCAGCTGCCATGTGGGTGCTGGGGATTGAACCCGGGTCCTCTGCAAGAGCAGTTGGTGCTCTTAACCGCTAGGCCATCTCTCCAGCCCCAATGAAGCATTTCTTAAAAATGTATAATGAACTGGGGCTGGAGAGATGGCTCAGCAGTTAACAGCACTGGCTGCTCTTGCAGAAGATCTGGGTTCGATTCCTAGTACCCACATGGCAGCTAACAACTGTGTGTAACTCCAGTTCCAGGGCATCTGATGCCCTGGTCCTCTAACCTCCACAGGCACTGCACAACACAGGTGTACCTACCTATATGCATTATACTCAGACACATAAAAAATAAATAAGGTATTAAAATTTTTATATCGAATCTTACATGTTAAATCCACTGAAAAAGCCAATAGCAAATAAATCTTTTTTCTTCCATAGTACCAGGAACTCACTGGACTTATCCTCTCTGCTAGCATCTTACAGCGTCCACTGCACTGTTCTAACTTTAATGGGATTAGATAAAGGAGGCCTGTGTCTTTCTCTAAATGTCATCTTTTCTTTTCTCTTTTCTTTTTTCTTTCTCATCTCCCTCTCCCTCTCTCTCTCCTTTCTCTCCCTCTCCCTCTCCCTCTCTCCTTCTCCCTCTCCTCCCCTCTCCTCTGCTCCCCTCCCCTCTTCTCCTCTTCTCATCTCCTCCTCCCCCCCTCCCCTCCCCTCCCCTCCCCTCTCCTCTTCTTTTCTTTTCCCCATCCCTGAATGCCACATGTCTCTCCTGGACCCATGTGAAGCAGTTTTCTTATCTCATATTCGTCCTTGAAGAGGACAGTTATATCTTATGGCTTCAAATCACTCATTGACAAATCTGTATTTCTGCTCTGAGGCCTTCTTATGAGCAAGGATGTTAAAATCAAAAATAATTTTGACCCTAATATTCATAAATGATGTTACCACATTTTCTCTTTCTCCTATATTTTTTTATACAGGTGAAAGGTAGAGTCATTTATATTTTTGTGAAAATAACTGCAAAATCTGTAAATGATTCTAGCTTCTTGCTGCCCCACAGCCTACAGATTTCATCCTTAAATTTTTTTTTAAATTTTTTATTAATTTTATTTTATTTCCTTATGTGAATGAATGTACTGTCTGCATGCAAGTCTGTGCACCCGTGTCGTGCAATGCCGCGGAGGTCAGAAGAGGGTGTCGGATTCCCCTGGAACTGGAGTTCTCCTGGAATTGGAGTTTCAGACGGCTCTCGGCCGCCATGTGGTCGCTGGGGATCGAACCCGGGTCCTCTGCAAGAGCGGTTGGCACTCCCAACCGCTAGGCCATACTGCTTTATTTCTCTCCTAAAAATCCTTCAGTGATTCCTGTTTCTTTCAGGATAACATCTGAAATAGCATTTTTAAATCGTTTGTTTTTATTTTCTGCAGTACAGAGGTTCTAACCCAGGGCCGTGTGCTTGCTAGACAAGCACTAACCCCCAAAGCTACATATATACCTAGTATAATCTTAAATTGTTATTACTTAAGTTTAAAAACTAGTTTCATGATGGGGACTGAACTCAGGTTAGATCAAGCCTCTAATTGGCAAAGCTTTTTTGCATTTGTCTGTGGGCACGTGCACATGGTCAATGTGGCATGATGTGGCACACACGTGGAGGTCCGAGGAAAACTTTTTGGAGTTACTTTTACATGGATTCCAGGGATCGAACTCAGATTGTCAGGTTTGCGCAGCAAGTGCCTGTAACTGCTGACCCTGTGGGGAGGAAAAGGTACAGTATAGGACTCACTTGGTGAGTGTCTTCTGTGAAGCGTATCAGAGCCTCCAGCCTTGTCTGGATATGCGCATTCTTGTATGATAAGTATACACTCTACCACTGAGCTACACCTGCTGCTCTAAATATGAAAATGTTTAGTATGGAACATAATGGTATATGTAATCTATAGGTAAGTTGTAGTTTAATTTTCAGCTACTCCCCCTTGCACTTTGTTGTCCAATCAACATTCCTCATGAGACATTTTCTGCCTCTGAGGCTGGGTGTGCTCCACCTTTCTACATGATATTCCTTCTTTCTGTCTCAAAGACAATTTTTTTCCTTCTAGATAACTTCTACTTCCTTAAGCACCTCTTTTCCAGACACACCCAATGACTTACCCATGCTTGACTGCTATCGTTACACATGTATCTGGGCAAACCTAATTCTGTGACTGCCCTAGACTTTGAGGAGGGCCCAGTCTTCAAGAATGAGTTATCTTTCGGTATAGTAAAAAGAGGCTTGTGGCAAATGTTATATCCAAGGAAAAAAAAAACATATATTTTAAAATGATGTTTTATGTGTTCTAGCAAGTGCGCAAGTATGGGAGACTGGGTGTAAACAGGTGAAGAATTCCAACACATTATAGTTAAAAATGTTAAAATACTGAAAACAGTTGATATTTCACTATAACAAAGGGATTTTCTAAAAATGTTGAGGATATGATGAAGCAGAAAGGAATGACAAGGGGATTTTTAACCATAAAAAAATAAAAACTGAATTTGATTAAAATTTTACTCTTTTATTTTTTAATTTTTTTTTTAATTTTTAAAAATTTATTTATTTTCTATGTGTATGAATGTACTGTCAGCATGTAGGTCTGTGCACCTGTGTCGTGCAATGCCACGGAGGTCAGAAGAGCATGTCGGATTCCCCTGGAACTGAGTTACAGATGGTTCTCAGCTGACATGTGGGTGCTGGGGATCGAACCCGGGTCCTCTGCAAGAGCAGTCGGTGCTCTTAACCATTAGGCCATCTCTCCAGCCCCCAAATTTTACTCTTTAAAGGTGAAACAGTATCTTTAAATAACGTGTGGTGGTTTGAAGGAGAATGTCCCCTATTGGCTCCAAGTAGTGGGTAGCACTGCGCTGGGATGTCTTACAAGATATGGCCATGCTGAAGAAGTATGTCACTGGGTGGCAGGCTTAGGGAGCTCTTAAGCCTTGCTGGGTCCCTAGCTGCTCTCTGCTTCCTGTGCCTGCTTGAAGATCTGAACCTCTGCCTTCTGTTCCTGCTCTGGCACCTCCTGCCACCACACAGCCTGATAATGACAGACTCGAATTGCTCTGGAACTGTAAGTTCAAGTCTCCTTGGACATGGTGTTTCTATCATGGCAATTAATTAATACATAATACATAATGTCATCACGTGAATCTGGGATTAGAGGATTCTATGTTAAAACCATGAGTCCAGAGTGGTTACTAACCTCTGGTGCCACAGAGAATGGCATCCATGCATATCTCCCACGTCCACCACTACATTATTTTGTAACTCTTACAGCATTAGTGGCATGAATGATTTATGTTATCTTAACTCTATAACCATAGTCACAAGTACAAACCACATGTCTATAGATATAGGAAATGGTTTTCTGAGAAATGAAATCATACCTAGTGCTTGTTCCTATGGTGAAAGGAAAATGAAAGTATTTAAAATATTTTTATTATTTTTACTTTTTATATGTGTGAGTATACTGCATGCATGTATGCAAGTGCACCTGTGTCGTGCAATGCCTGTGGTGGTCAGAAGAGGGTGTTGGGTCCACTGGAACTGGAGCTAGAGATGGTTATTGGCAGCTATGTGGGTGCTTGGAACTGAACCCGGGTCCTCTGTAGGAGCAGCCAGTGCTCTTAATTGCTGATCCAACTCTCTGTCCTGAAAAGAATTACCATGAATCCTAAACTGGGCATGGTGAATCACACCTATAATCCCAGTAGTTGGGAGACTGAAGCAAGTGGATTGCTGTTGAGTCTGAGGTCAGTCTGGACTACATAACAAATCCTCGTGGTAGTCTTGAGACCCTGCCTCAAAACACACATAGGGTAAAAAAGATGAATCCTAAATTGTGAAAAGAACAATTATCTTTCCATCTCTGTATAAATACATAGGTTTAAAAACATATTACATCAGACATGTTGCTGCAAAAAGAAAGAAAGCAGGAATGGTGTTTCCTGTTTCCTAAAGGACATTCTCTGCAATGACACAAGGATTTATGAATCAGACTAAATAAATTCATAGTAGTTTCAGGGGTTTGCGTGATAGCTCAGTCAGTAAGGTGCTTCCTATACAAGTCTGAAGACTTGAGTTCAAATCTCAGCACTCAAATAAAAAGCCAATTGCAGAGAACCTATAAAATCCCAGTGCTAAGAGGCAGAGACCAGAGGATCCCTGGAGTTCACCAGCCAGGTAACACAGCAGAATCAGTGAGATCTAGATACAGTGAGAGACCTTGACTCAAAAAGTAGGATGGAGAGCAACTGAAAAGATACCTGAAATCAACCTCTGGCTTCCACACAGACACTGATATACATATACACAGATGCGTGTGCACATATAACTTTTGGCAGTTCTCTATACAGATATTTCTGAACATCCTAGTCTTATCCCAGCTTACTTGTAAAAACAAGTAGAAAGGTTTACACTTCTAGAATGCTTAGTAGTACTTCCCTGAGTTAAAACATTTGGTAGGAGTTACTGTAAGGCTGAAGTACATTTCTGTATCCATCATCTATTGTTTCTCTCACCTGTAGGGTCTCTTACTAGAGCTAAATTTGAGTGCCATTTTTATTTTTAGTAAGAAGGATCATCTTTTAAACATATTTTATGATTTTTATTTTTTATGTGTGTTATTGTTTAGCTTGCATGTGTAAGTGCACCGTGTGAGTGCAATGCCTGTGCAGAGGCCAGAAGAGGGCACTGGATGCCCTGGAACTGGAGTTAGGATGGTTGGTTGTTAGGTGTCCTGTGGGTGCTTGGAATCAAACCTAGGTACTCTCAAAGAACAGCAAGTGTTCTTAACTGCTGAGCCATCTCTCCAGCCCCAAGATGATCTTTTTTATTTTCTTTTTGAGACAGCCCCAGCTGTCCTGGAACTCACTTTGTAGACCAGGCTGGCCTTGAACTCACAGAGATTCACCTGCCTCTGCTTCTAGAGTGCTGAGATTAAAGGCGTGAAGTATCATGCCCGGCCCAAGATGATCTTTTTAAAGGCATTCCTTCAAAGGGTTAACAAAACATACATAAAAAAAAAAAATCACAAAACAGATTCATAATGAATTCTGCTTTCTTGAAAATTCCTTCAAAAATGGCCTGTTTAAATGGAGAAGATCCAAACAAACATTTCTTTCATCTGTACAGCTAGGCTTATCATACTTTTCCAGGTTAACAAAACTCTTAATATTAAAGATTCTTTGCTTTGGGTTTTCTATCTGTCCTTCTCATTGTCAGAACTTTTTAAGCTAGTTCTTACTAAAATATTAAATGTAGACATTTTCTTACCCTCTTCAGTTTTCAGAAAACAGACGGACTATTATGAACTTGCACATTTGTTATCCTCCCAACCACACACACATTTTGTTTTTAATTGTCACTAGTTTACTAGTTTTCTCTGCGTCAGAAATACTATATAGTCCATCATTAGTCTGCATAAACTTAGTCTTTAATTTTTAAAGACTTACTTTTATTTTATGTGCATGAGTGTTTGCCTGCATGTATTTTATGTGTATGAGTGTTTGCCTTCTTGCACTTTATGTGCATGAGTGTTTGCCTGCAAGCATTTTATGTGTATGTTTGCCTGCATGCATTTTATGTGTATGAGTGTTTGCCTGCATGCATTTTATGTGTATGAGTGTTTGCCTGCATGCATTTTATGTGAATGAATGTTTGCCTGCATGCATTTTATGTGCATGAGTGTTTGCCTCATGCATTTTATGTGCATGGCATGTATGCAATACCCATGGAGCCCAGAAGAAGATGTTGGATCCCTTGGAACTGGAGTTAACTGGAGTTAACAGATGGTTAAGAGTCACAATTTCATCACTGGAAACAATGTGGGTTCTTTGCAAGAACACCAAGTACTTTTTACTACTGAGCCAACTCTCCAGGCCCCTAGGGTTTTAATTTTAAAGAAAAAAATGTCTAGACTTCTAAAATGCTTATTTAAAATATCAAAATAGTCAATTTAATATTGGTTAAGTATTATTTATGTAATTCATACTTGCCAAATTATATAGAAAATATAAAGAGGGGGCTGGAGAGATGGCCTAGCGGTTAGGAGCGCCGACGCTCTTGCAGAGGACCCGGGTTCGATCCCCAGCACCCACATGGCGGCCGAGAGCTGTCTGAAACTCCAATTCCAGGAGAACTCCAGTTCCAGGGGAATCCGACACCCTCTTCTGGCCTCCGCGGCATTGCACGACACGGGTGCACAAACTTGCATGCAGACAGTACATTCATACACATACATAAATAAATAAAAATTAATAAAAAAAATTAAAAAAAAAAAGAAAATATAAAGAAAAAAATCTCTGTGTGGGAAAATCCAGCTTAAATTGCAGGCTAGCTTCCAGCTAGCACGCCTCAAGGCACCACGTGGCCGAGGGTCTGACCCTGCCCCAAGGAGGAGCAAGCAACGTGGCCTAGGTGCATGATGCTGGGTGGGGCAACGGTGTGCAGTGGTGCGGAGTTTGGGGGGCCTATGATTGGCTCTGGGAACTGATGTTATTCGGTTTATAAAAGCAAGCTGTAGCAAGGAGTAAATTTGAATTTCATAGTAACATCATCATGGAATTCCCGGTTGTTATTTTTATTAATTACTGTGCGCACATAGGCTAAGGTAAGCTTGTATTTCATTTGGGTGGCCAGTGGGTTGGAAAAAGGTTCCCTTGTGGACCACCAATCTGGGTAGCTGGTGTTGTGAGTGGACATTGGCTGAAGGGAGGCCAACAGGCATCCTGAAATTCCTGTCCAGGGTTCAGCAGTCTCTGGGCAGGTGGGAAGTCACTGCCAAGAGTGAAACACGTGTCCGTGGGTCCAGGCTAAGGGCCTGAGTTGGAAGTATCAGTCAGGCCGAGCTATGGGAAGTAGCCAGCTGGCCTCTGTGTCGAGGGGTCAGCTCCCCACAGTGTCCGCAAAGCAGACACTGTGTTCCCATTTCCCTTAGCAGGGCCGCGTGATCCCTGTTCAGCATAAAAAGAAAGCTTCCTACATCCCTGCAAATTCTATCAAACACTCAAAGCAAACATGCCTAAATTCTTTCTATGCATCTATATTCACTAACAGCAATGTTTTTTCAAGATTCTAACAAAAGTTCTTAAATCTTCCATTTTTTAGAGTGAAGAGGTAGAGGACACAACTCATCTTTTGGTTTTTTCTCTACAAAGCACATCACGCCTACTCCTGACCTCGTTTGGAGGCTCCTGGTGTGAGCGGCTATAGCTCCCTTCCCACTTTCTCAACCACAGCCCTTCTACTTCATGTATTTCCTCAAGCTTGTCTTTACTAAGGAGACTCTAAGTGGCATGGTGGCACAGGCTGTTTACCATTAAATCTCCAATGTTTTGGAATAGTCACTTAACATACTTAGTTATAATTTATTTAAAATAAAGAATGACTTAAAAAAGCAACCTCCAGGCCACAGAAGTAGATTTAGTAATTTATCTAATTCAGTCCAGGGCTATAATACAATATAATCACTAGTCATACAATAATTTCAAGCATGGAAGACTGAATTATTTTGAGTATTTTCAGTTTACAATTGCTGAATTTACATGTTATTTTGTAAATATTTTCAATAAAATGAGTTAGAAAAGAAGACATTCTAGTTTGCAGTTAAAGAGAAGGGTAATTTATAAGAATATCCCACACAGTTTAATTACTATACTAAAACAGACCCCCAAACCTTGCCTTCACCCATTGTTTTTTAGACTTATTGACCTGTTTGTAACTTTCTTGCTTTACTATTAGAAACCTCCTCCTATTCCAGATAGACTTGTTTTACCAAATGCTCTAGAATATTCTAGCAAAGATCTTCTTCATACCTTTGTTCCAGTTACTTTTTGTAACAGAAATCACACAGAAACATATACGTATGTGAAGAATCATATACACAACAGAGAGAGAGAGAGAGATAGAGAGAGAGATTTCCAAATCTTTTTAGTTCTTTAAAACCCAACAGAAGTCTACTTATTACCAAAACCATTGAGATTCTCTGACTATAATGTTAAAAACTGCTGCTTAAATTTCTACTGCAGTTACTGGAGAGATAGAGAGATGGTTCAGTGGTTAAAAGTACTGGCTGCTGTTGCAGAAGACCCGGGTTTGATTACTAGCACCACATGGTGGCTAGCAACCAGTAACAACTTCAGTTCAGGAGGATCTGGTACCCTCTTCTGACCTCTGTGGGAACGGCATGACACAGGTGCACTTACACATATGCAGGCAATACACTCATACACATAAATATAATTAAAAATTTTTTTTTAATTCCTACAGTATACACTCGATGGTCTATATTGCTAACATGACACAAAGTATTTACTGGCTTATATTGCTTTTTCTGTTTTACAATTTACTTTCTTTTTAAATATTTTATTACTTTTTATTTTATGTGCATGAATGTATTGCCTGTGTGTAAGTGCACCTGTGTCTTGTAATTCCCACAAAGGTCAGAAGAAAGCATTGGATCCTCTAGAACTGGAGTTATGGAGTTGTTAGCCACCATGTGGGGTGCTGAGTTGAACCTGGGTTCTGCAAGAGCAGTCAGTGCTCTTAACTCTCTAGCCCTTTATAATCCATTTTCAACAATTACATGTAATTACATGCCATTTTCTGTCAGGATTGTGCCATGTGCACTGAACAAATCTCTTTCTGTGGGGGCAGGAGGAGTGAGATACAGTCCAGGCTGACTTGGAATTCATTATATAGCCCCAGTGTAGCCTCAAACTCAAGGCAAGCAACCCTTCTGTCTCAGCCTCCAAAGTCCTATGATTGCGGTCATGCACCACCATGCCAAACTAACCATTAATTTTAATCTTATTTAAACCTTAAAAGAGTAAAGGAGGGCTGGAGAGATGGCTCAGTGGTTAAGATCATTGAATTCTCCTGCAGAGGGTGTGGTTTCAGTTTCCAGCACCCACATGGTAACTAACAACAATCAGTAACTCTAGCTCCTGGGGATCCAACACCCTCTTCTGGCCTCTGTGGGCATTGCATGACACAGGTGCACTTACATATCTGTGCAAGCAATACTCATATACATAAAATAAAAATATTTTTTAAAAAGAGTATGGAATCTGAGACTAAAGTCTCTTATCTAATTACTGTTGGATCTGGAACTCAAATGAAGGTATTTCTGAGTCCTCAAGAATAATTTTACCTGTATCAACAGACCTTACCATCAACAGTATGTGTTTAGGCCCAAACCTGACTTCTGCAAACAATTATGATACTAAATTTTTACATAATAGTTTATTCCCTCTATTTACATTCCCCTCTCTTATCCATACCACTATTACTAACCACATGCATACAGAAATTCAGTAAATGTTTACTGATTTACTTTCAGAATTTAACAATAACATTGTCCATCTGCAAAGACACCAATGCCTTCTAGATCCTCAAGTAATAGGAAAAGAAAGAGAAAATAACTAACTTAATTAGCATATTTGATACCTATCTAAGGGCTCTGGAACAATTATTGTACAAGGTACTGTTGTGAACTTTCTACATGTATTTGGCACATTTAGTTCTCCAAACTCTGTCAAACAGTTACTTTCTTTATGTATAAGGAAACTGAAAGATTTGTTAATAATTTGACCACAGTTACCAATTACGGAGTATCTCAGGATCTGAACTCAGTCTGGCTATAGAATCCACACATTTACTTTTCAAAAACAAAGGACCTAATGAGGTGCTTCTTGTGGTAGTTGGTGTTAACTGTCAATTTGTTAGCCTCTAGAATACCTGGGAGATAGGGCTCTAGGCATGCTTGTGAGGATTTAGCTTATGTTAACTGCCATAGGAACATACCACATCCTAACCAGTGGCCAGGCCCATCCCTGAGCATAGGATTCTGGACTGTGTAAGTGAAGAAGATAAATAAGCTGAGCACTAGTAAGCATGCACTCATTCCTCTTTGTGACCTGAGTGTGGATGTGATAAAACTAGGTGCTCCTAGGTCCTGCTGGTTTGATTTCCTGGCCATAATGAGCTGTACTTTGAACTGTGAGCTAAAAGAGACCCTTTCTCCCTTAAGTTGCTTTTGTCAGTATTTTATCATAATAGAGAAAGAAACTATGTTACCTCCCCACAGTTCAACAATGGTTAGTTACCTTCAACAATCTACTTTCTATTTAAATATTTTTTTTCCTCCATGTGAAACTTTAACAAACATATCAAGAAATTATTTCCCACAAATAATTGAAACAATAAATCACAATAGAATAAGGAAAAGTAAATGGCATAGAATACTTTCTCTAATCTAAGAGAAAAGCAAGAACAAGGCTTTTTAAATATAACAAAGATTTTCAAACTAATTTCAGATTCCAACAAGTATCTACAAAAAAAAAAAAAAACCCTAATAATTTCTCTGTATCCATCTGAATTAAGATCTGGAGGTAAAACAGAGGTAACCAAAGAATGTTAAAAGTGATAAAGCATGTAACAGAACTAAGAAAAAAGTACATAAATCAACTAACATAATAATGTAGCAAATCTTTCTTCTGCTGAATGTTATTAGCAAATATAATACACTATTGGGAAATTTGAATATACTTCATGAATTGATGCTCTTGTAAATGGGTAATTTCTCCAAAATGAATAAATCACCAAAGCAAATTTTGTTAACATAACTTATCATGGTTTGGAATGTTTCTAATGACAGGATTTTGCAATAGAATGGGAATGTAAACTTCTGAATGAAAAACATTTACATTCATTAAGGCACATCTGGAACCCCCAGGCATTAATATTAATTACTATATTATTAATTTAAATTGTGAGATTTCGATAAACAACCTGTCCCTGAACACAATAAGCTGGGTGGGTTGGATCACTAGAAAAAAGGAGGAGGGAAGGGAGTACTGTTACCCTAGAAATTACTCCCACAAACCTGTTCCTAATAAACAGTATGGAATTTAATGCTCAGATAAGTCAGCAGACATACATTG
The DNA here is from genome assembly GCA_009823505.1 of Rhizomys pruinosus. NCBI lineage: Eukaryota > Metazoa > Chordata > Mammalia > Rodentia > Spalacidae > Rhizomys > Rhizomys pruinosus. Next base: position 1,082,696 of record VZQC01006735.1, read on the forward strand.
CTATTTTCCTAGGTCCAACATTGACTCAGGCCCCCTTCCTCTACAACTATCCCCTGCATTTGAATGATTCTAGTATGTCTAATTTCAGCTCACCTTAACATGTACACCCTGGAAGAAAAAGAGGGTAATGTTCTAAGTGGAAAAACAAAACACAAGTATTTCTAAACACTGCTGTAGCAAGGGATCCTTAGCCTTCCATATCACTAAAGGCCTGAAGATACAATTAGAAATAAGTGAGATTTTTAAAAAGTTAAAATTTCCATTTATGGTATGATTGAGTCAAACAAATTTAAAGGTGTACTTGAGATTCCTCTAAAATCTGTTTTTTATTTAAATACTTTAAAAGCCACTCAAAATTGTACACCAGAAGATAAAATATCTTATTTCTAAGGAGCTAAAACTGATAACTGATCTTCAAAAAAAAAAAAAATCACTTTTTCACAAATTCATCTCTGAATCTCAAGACTACTTGGTTATCTAAACTACAGCCAATGAGAGAGGGTATGTTCTTTTTTTTTTTAATTTTATTTATTTCCGTATGTGTATGAATGTATTGTCTGCATGCAAGTCTGTGCATCCGTGACGTGCATTGCCGCGGAGGTCAGAAGAGGGTCTCGGATTCCCCTGGAACTGGAGTTCTCCTGGAATTGGAGTTTCAGACGGCTCTTGGCCACCATGTGGGTGCTGGGGATCGAACCCGGGTCCTCTGTAAGAGTGGTCAGCGTCTTAACCGCTAGGCCATCTCTCCAGCCCGAGGGTATGTTCTTAAAGCAAGACTGTCAGTATCTTACATCTCTTTTTCTTCTTTTGCCTTTTTCTTTTCTGTTTGGGATGTAAGTAAGATAGTGTGCCATCTTGGATCATGTATGAGAGCAATGTCCTTAGGATGGCAGAGTAACCTAGGTTACCTTTATGACTCATACAGCAGAGAGAGAAAAAAGTTCATACTATTTGTGTCAGTTTTCTATTGTTATGTAATAATTACCACAGATAGTTGCTTCATAAAATATTTATTATGTCATAATTCTGAAATTTAGCAATCTGGCTCTCATAAGGTGAAAATCAAGGTGTGAGGTCATATTCTCATCTGGAGGTTGATGGACGCTTCCTACTGTTCCCAACTTACACAGCTGTGGAGGCACTCAGTGTCAGAATTGTAGAAATGAGAGAACCATTTCCTTGCCTGGCTATCTGCTGGGGGCCAGTTAGTTCCTAAAGTACAATCCAAGTCCTCTTCAGGTCCATCCTTTCATCTTCAAAGTCAGTAGATAAACTCTTGAGCTGCTGTGTATTCTGCCATGCTTCAGATCTCATCCTTCCGGAAGAGCATTGACTTTTGAAAGCTTATATAATTTACTTAGGTAAGGCTTATCTATAACTGGAGTTATACATCATTGTGAGATATGTATACCAGGCTGGTCCTGAACCCACAGAGATCTGCCTGCCTCTGCCTCCAGAGTGCTGAGATTAAAGGTGTGCACCACCATGCCGGCAATCTCTCTCTTTTTTTTCTTTCTTTCCTTTTTTTTTTTTTCCTCTTTATTTGTTTATTTCTAAGGGATTCTACAATATAATAACACAGTTGTTTTCAGATAACATTGATGTTACTCAGTTTGCTGTACAATTAGGTAATTGGTGCATTTTGCAAGTATCTTTGCCCAAATTTTGAACAACCCAAGGTTCCCATAGTCCAGTTGGTGATGCTTGTATGCACAGGCATGTTGATCAATTAGGAGTCCAGTCTATATTGCTGTAGTTTCATGATTCACCCCTATCTCTCTATAGCCCTTACATTCTACCACGCCTCCTCTTCCGCAATTTGTTCCCTAGGCTTTGGGAAAGGGGCACAAGTGGGTAAGAAAAAACAGTCTATTTTCTATGGAGTTGTCATTTTGGACTCCAGTCTGTTCAGGTTGTTTCCCTTCAGGGATTGACAGCTTATCCAGTGATACCTTTTTAGTCATACTAACAAAGCACAAGCAATTGGATGTACAGGCATTTAAGCAGTACTAATTATTATTTTTTTTTTATTTTTTTAAGTTATTTATTTATTTATGTGTATGAATTTACTGTCTGCATGTAGGTTTGTGCACCCGTGTGGTGCAATGCCACGGAGGTCAGAAGAGGGTCTCGGATTCCCCTGGAACTGGAGTTCTCCTGGAATTGGAGTTACAGACGGTTCTCAGCCACCATGTGGGTGCTGGGGATCGAACCCGGGTCCTCTGCAAGAGCAGTCGGAGCTCTTAACCGCTAGGCCATCTCTCCAGCCCAGCAGTACTAATTATTATGGCAAGCTAAGCTGTGAGCATAGACACAGATGCTTGGTTGGTATGCTAATCCACAAACTGTGGTTTCTCTATAAAGGGTGACAAGTTCTTATTGTGGCTTATAACATCTCCTGACCACTAGAGGACATAAGCTTGTGGCATCCGCTGTGAGTTATTCCTCCAAGGAGAGAGCTAATAGCCAATTAGATTTGGGATATATATAGACACATGGCTGCCGATGGGAAATCTCTCTTTCTTAAAAGTCAACTGTACCACAGAGTGTAACCCAATCAAAGAAGTAAATTTTTTTTCAAAGCCAATTTTTATTGAAGCTTTGAGCATTTCATACAAAATTTCAAATCAAATCTAGAGCCCCCCCCACAAGAGCTCATGCATTCTGCCAAACATGTGTTTCATTTTTCAAAAAGAGTTGAGTTGCCAGTGTGGTAGGAGAATGAAAAATGAAAAATATGTAAGTTATTCTAGTTTGCTTTCAATTGCTGTGACAAAACACTCTGACCAATACCAACTTGAGGATAAAAGGGTTTATTCATCTTATATCTCCTAGGTCACAGTTCATCACTCAGAGAGCCCAAAGTAGAAACTCAGGGCAAGAACTTGGAAGTAGGAGCTGAAGCATAGGCCACTGAGGAAAACTGCTTAATGGCTTGCTTCCCTGGCCCATGTTCAGCCTGCTTTCTTTTTTTTTTTTTTTTTTTTGGTCTTTTTGAGACAGGGTCTCCCTGTAGCTCCGGCTGCCCTGGAACTGTAGACCAGGCTGGCCTTGAACTCACAAAGATCCACCTGCCTCTGCCTCCCAAGTTCAGCCTGCTTTCTTATAAAATACAGGACCACCTGCCTGAGGTGGCACCACCCACAGTGGGCTGTACCCTCCCACATCACCCAACAATCAAGAAAATGCCCCAAAGACATGGTCACAGACCAGTCCAATGGAGGCAATTCCCCAATTGAGGCTCCTTCAATCCAAGTGTGTCAAGTTGACACTAAAGCTATCTGGCACATATTATTCATTAAGAACATAATTGATAAAGGTAGGCAAATTCACCTTATCTATATTTTGCTTTTCAATATAAATGTTGAAATTTTACATTAACTCAGTTATATATCATAGTTTCTCTTGAAAACATTTAGATGGCTGGGCATGGGGGCACATCCCTTTAATCCCAGCACTCAGTATCCCTTTAATCCCAGCATTCAGGAGGCAGAGGCAGGTGGATCGACTGTGAGTTCAAGGCCAGCCTGGTCACCTGGTCTACACAGCCAGTTCCAGGCCAGGTGGGGCTACAGGGAGACCCTTTCTCAAAAAGACCAAAAAACAACCAAAAAAACCCCCAAAACCCCAACAACACACATCACCACCACCACCACCACCAAAAAACAAGTAACATTTAAATAGCTTACAGAGAGAACTCAGTACTATTACAGAATGCAATCAGGGTGAGTCATAGTCATTAAACAGAAATGAGATGAATTTATGAATGGGTAATCTGCTATGATTCAGTTCATATATAAGACTAATTAAAGTCTGAAAATTTGTATTCTGAGCTACTCTAACAGTACTGTTGTTTTCATCTAGCAAAGGGAAATATAAAAGGTAAAAAAACTTTAATATAATTTTAATATACTTAGGTGATTTCCAACAGTATGAGAAATATATGCCTATAGGCCATTTCCTATAGCAATTAAGATTTTTCAAGCAATGTACAAAGGACATAAACTTTTCTAGATTTTATTTTGTTAATAAGAAAAGTTAATAGTGCCTATTTATGTGGGAATGAGAATCTACTACATACTGTTTTAACTTGAATTATTTATTTCAGTAGGTCTTAAAACTTTCTGTTATGATCAGTCAGATTTGCAGTAAGGACAAATCAGTGGACAAGCTGGTATTCTTAAAAAACAAAAACAAAACAAAGCAAAAAAACAACAACAACAAACCCTTAATGGTAGACATGGTAGCTTATACCTACAATCCCAGCACTTGAGAATCTTAGGCAGGAGGATTTCCATGAATTCGAGACCAACCTGGGCTATATAGGGAGTTCTTGGCCAGACTGGATTATGGTGTGAGACTCTGTCACAAACAAAACACACAAACGAATGACACATCCCTCCTTACAAGCTGGGTGTATTATGCCTATAATTCCAGCACTTAGGAGGTAGAGGGAGAAGAAGGATCAAGAGTTTAAGGTTAAAAAAAAAAAAAAAGAGAGAGGAAAAACAAAGAGTTTAAGGTTATCCCTAGTCCCATCAGTTCTACATGAAACCCTGTTCCAAAAGAAAAAAAAAAACTGGTATCTGTGCTAAAATAAATTTAAGGTATTATTAAAATAGCACAATTATGATATATAAACATATAAGCCCTGGTAGGAATTGTGCAATTGTATAAATAAGGGCTGACCTAACTAGCTCCATTTTGGCTACAATAGCCATTTTTAGATATCCTTAAGTGTCTGTTGGAATTGACTTAGTATAAAGAAATGCCTAGTCACAAGCTTCTCCCCTCTACCCACTGCACTGCTTGTAGCTAAAAGATAACCACTGGAATGTATGGCCAGAGGTCTGCAACCAATCATCAGATGCCAGCTGCCCCTAGTCTCAGAAGTGCCCAGAAAAGGTCAGTGACTTAAGGTGCCAAGATTAGCCAATAGGCCCACTCCCTGGTACCAATGGTAACTGACATCTTTCAAATGGACAGCAGGAAGGCTGGTCCAATTAGAAACTGCCCAATGTAGTAAACTCTGTTTAATCCAATGAATTTAAAAGTTAACAAGCCCATTCTGTACCTCTCCCTGGAGTCTGTATAAGAGACAATGTGCCTGTGGGCCAGGGTGGCTGCTTTCTGCTTGCATGCTGGAATGCACAGCCTCGGTGCACTGATCCCTTTGTTCTCATTCATCTCTTCTCTCTCTAAACTTTCTTTCTCTCTAAACCTCTGTTTCCAATAAAATCATTTTTTGATCTTCATCAGTGTGTTGGTGTGGATTCTCGAACTCTTATACAATCTAGTTTTACACAGAGTAAAATAATGGTCAGAATTAAGTAATTTATCCAAGGAAACAGAATTATAGCATTTTAAGCTTGCAAAGAGCCTTAAAAGGCATCAATTCCAAACATTCACTGAAAAGAAATTTAAAATAAGCCTTGTTCATGGTGTTAATCCTGGTAGTACTTGAGAGGCTGCAACAGGAGAAGCATTACAAGTCTAAGGTCAGCCTGGGCTACAGAGTCAGTTATAGGCCAACCTAGGGTACAAAGTAAGACCCTGTCTAAAAACAACATAAAGCCATGAGAGATGTTAAATATTCCCTTTTAATAGCAATATCAAGTCACCAAGTGAAAAACTACTGTATGTATTAACCACCTACAAAGACATATGAGGAAGTGATCATTTCTAACCCTTTTAACAGCTTTGTATATTACCAAGTTCATTATTTTGTGGTAAAATGTGTTTTCTTTCCTGCCTGTTCTAGAGTACAGGTCAACTTACTCTCAAACTTGTGACTTAACCATGTACCATTAAATCATTCACATTCTGTTCACATACTCTGTTATTTCTTTCAAAGTTTTATTACTGTGAATTTAGGAGAAGTCTATATAGTTTATACTTCTACTTATTTTAATTACAACAAAAAGTTGTAACTACAAAGTCCAACAATAGACACTTGATGGCTGATAAATTTCAGAAGTATTTTTAATGACCAAGTCCCAATGCACTGAGCAAGAATGAGATGGTTCAGAGTCTAGGATATCAGAAAGACTACTAGGGAAGACTTTGGAAGTTTGAATTAGAAAAGCCAGGAGCTTATGAAGGCCAGGAAGTGGAAGGTGGTCATCTGAATGAGAAATGTCTCCCTAGGGTATCTGAATACTCTACTCAATACCAGCTGGTAGAGCTGTTTGCATTAGTTTAGCAGGTGCAGCCTTGCTGGAGGAAGCGCATCATTGGAGGTGACTTTTGAGAGTTCACAACCTTTTGCCCCACTTCCAGTTTCCCCCTCTCTGCTTCCAGTACCTGTCTGAGAATGGGAGCCCTCAGATTTCTGCTCCAGCTGCCTCCTGCCAGGCCTCCCCACCATGATGGACTCTCATCCCTCAGGAACTGTAAGCCCAAATAAACTTCTGTAAGTTGCCCTAGTCATGGTGTTTTATCACAGCAACGGAAAAGCAACTAATGCAGAAATTGGTACCACATAGTGGGGTTGTTGCTGTGAAGAACCTCAGGATGTTTTTGAGTAACGTGGAAGGTTTTGGAAATTTGGACTAGAAAAGCTACTGAATGCTCTAAGTGGAACTTAACTGGCTATGGAAGAAAGTAGTGCTGACAGTAAGGTAGAGAGCAGCAAGGACTTAAACTGCAACTGGGGCTAGAGGTCATTCCTGTGATATTTTGGTTAAGAATCTGGTTGCATTCTACCTGAGGCCTAAGAATTTGCCTGAGGTTGAACTAAAAAGCAAAGAACTAATTTCTTTGGTGGAAGTAATTTCAAGACAGCCTAATACTGAATTTGAAGCTTAATTATTACTGATCAATTTTATACAGATATATAATGAGGTATATAAAGAGAAAGGGGGAAAAAGAAATAAAAAATGTAATTTGGAGAGAAAAATAGCACCAGAAAGCTTAATTGTTGAGAATAGATCCATTAAGAAAAGGCCTCCTGCTCACTGAACAATGGAAACAATGCCTCCAGGACAAGACCCCACTCAAGCTAAACTTCAGTAAAAAGAGAAAGCCTAAGGGATCAGCTCCTAGAAAAACCACAAACTGAAAAGCTGGTGCTAGAGTGGCCAAACTAGGTTCCAAGGTCCATCCCAAGCTGGCAGCTGAGCTTGGCAGTATCTTCTGGGTAACACTGGCTTTAGAGGCATGAAAGGTGTGAGAGGGGGTTGTCAAGTGGTCCTGCAAAGTTTCAAAGAGCAGCTGAGGCCAGGCAGCATCTATTATGGGAGTCCCTGTGTAAAGAAGACCCTAACAGGCCAACAGGCATGGAAGCTGTGGAGGTAAAACTTGGGTTGCAGTGGAGACACCAAAAATGTTGGGGATGCCAGAGGCAGGAGACATCTGCCAAGGAGAGCTGCACAGAGGAACCAGCTTAAGACTGAGATGTATGTTGCAAGCAACACAGCTTGCGGGGGAGGGGTGTAGAGCCATCGGGTTCCAGTCTTATTTTGATCAAACTGAAGAAGAAAAATATATAATCTGTGCATTTAATATTCCCCATATGATTTGTATGCCCATTTTCTCTTACCTAATTTTATATTTCTCTGTGTGTTTTAGGACACGGTAACTGGCATGCTTAGTAAATAATCATAGCAGATAAAGTAAAATTAACAGTAGAGAAAACTCAGTTTTCTGATAGGACCCCTGTTTGCAACTATCCTGTTTACTAATTCTGTTGTAAGAATGTTTAACTAGCTGCCAGTAAGTGTGTCCTTGTAGTCAACTTTTAACTGCTTAACCATGAAAAGAATTTCCTGGGGCTAGAGAGATGGCTCAGTGGTTGAGAGCGCCGACTGCTCTTGCAGAGGACCCGGGTTCGATTCCCAGCACCCACATGGCAGCTAAGAACTGTCTTTAACTCCAGTTCCAGGGGAATCTGATGCCCTCTTTTGACCTCCACGGCATTGCACGACATGGGTGCACCAACCTACATGTAGACAGTACCCTCATGCACATTAAATAAATAAATAAATAAATAAATAAATAAATAAAATGTTAAAAAAAGAATTTCCTGAAATTGTCTTACGGCTATTATGACATATAGCTAATAATTATGGGAAATCATAGTTTAAACATACCTATAAAATGGCTCCTAAAAGATAATGTATAGAATTCTATAAAACCTGCAAAGTAAATTGCGGGGTAGGGAAGTTGCCCAGAATTTTGTAGCATTCCTTCTTCTAGGGTCACATGCAAGAAAAAAAGTGGTAAGCTCTCCAACCCTCCGATCAGCTGTGTGATTTCTTGGCTGCTTGATTTTCTCTAATACTGTATTTCCTCCTTATGTCCCCCATTCCTCCCTTTTGAAACAGAATGCATATTTTGTCTCATTGTATGTTAGATGTATGTAATTTGCATTTAGGTTTGTCTGTTTATAATAGAGTGTCTTGAGTCTCAGAAAAGATTTTAGACTATTGAACAGTGTTGAGACTGTCAAAGACCATGGGGACTTTTAAAGTTGGACTAAATGCATTTTGCATTATGATATGGCCATGTACCTAAGGAGGCCATGGAGTGGAATGTGGTAGTTGAAGTGTCTCCCATAGGCTCAGGTATTTGAACAGCTGGCCCCCAGTCGGTGGCACTGTTTGCCAAGGTTTAAGAGGTGCATGCTGCCTTGCTGGAGAAAGTATGTCACTGGGGGCAAGGTTTGAAAGTTCAGAGCCTGGCCCCACTTACAGTTTTCCCTCTTTGCTTTCTGTTTTTCATCAGAGACTTGACAGCATTTGGCTCAGCTTTTGACTTTGGCCACCATGCTTGCCACTTGCCTTGTTGCCATGATGCACTCTATCCCTCTGGAACCCTTAGCCAGTATAAACTTTTTCTTCCATAAGTTGCTTTGATCATGATGTTTAATAACAGCAACAGAAAAGCATCATGAGTCCTACTTCAGGACAACTGTCCATTCTTTCCTTTACCAGATAAAGATATGCTAAAAGAGAACTTTGGTCAGGTCTTAAAGGAATAGGTGTGAGGATTTATTCTAGTGCATGACAGGTGGAAAAGACCAAGTACTCCAACCTTTGCAGATGAAATAACTCACTGATGCAACAGAGATCAAAGAGATAGAACCCTTATAAGTATGGGGATCTCACAAGACCACCTGAAGCAGGAAGGTAGGAGCTGGGTGCTTCAGCCAGGCAGATTGTATGATTGGATTTCGTTGTCTTTAGCCCGATTGGCTGGTGTGGCTGTGGGGAGAGAGTTGTCCTCCCTGCTGATATAAAAGGTGAGTTTGTGTGAGTCTTGAGCTCGGGGGATCTCCCAAGACCACCTGAAGCACAGGTATCTGGGTGCGGGCTAAACAGCACCCCCCCCCCCAACTAGGATTGCCAAGGGAGTGTCCAAGTGGATTCATTGGAGAAACTTCAGAACAGAAAGGGAAGAGTGAGCTAGACTTCCAATAGAAAGCCTAAAGCTTAGACTAGTCAACACTCCATAAGCAAGGAGGAAAGGAGAAAAACAAATCAATCAAACAATCAACAAAGGCATCTGAAGAAGGCAAGCAAAGCAAGCCTTCAACAGTGAAGAGGCATTGAGGACTCACATTGGAATACAGGTAAAGAGAAACCCATATGCCAGTGACACGAAGAAGAGACAACATGGGAAAGGTGCAGAATAATTCCACACCAAGCTCTACCAACCCTGTGGAAGATTCATACAGTGGGATCCCCCTGGGGATGGCCCAGGAAACAGATATTAGAAGTACAATTCTGAACATACTTAAAGAAGTACAAGATTATAAAGAGCAAATCAAAGAATTAAGAAAAGAGAATGAAGAACTCAAGGGCCTAGAGAGAGAGAATGATAAACTCCAGAAGGAAGTGCAAACACTGAAAAGATCCCATGCTGAAAAAGATAAGGAAACCAACCAGCGAAGCAAAGAGCTACAGGAAGAGATTGAGAAGCTCCAAAAGGAAGCAGAAATACTAAAGAAATCAGAAGAGGAAATGAAAAAGGAAATCAAACACTCATCCAATCAAAAGGAATGGAACAGAAAAAGCCTCAGAAGTAGAATGGAGGAAGCAGAACAAAGAATATCAGACCTGGAAGACAACACTGAACAACTAAAAACCTCAAGGAAAGATTATGAAAAATTTAAAAATACACAAAAGTGGAACAACCAGGAACTGTGGGACACTACGAAAAGATCAAACCTCTGCATCACAGGAATAGAGGAAGGAGAAGAATCCCGAGAGAATGGTATTGATCAGATCTTCAGCAGAATAATAGATGAAAATTTCCCCAAACTAAAAAAAGACAAACCAATGCAAATACAAGAAGCACATAGAACTACAAACAGGCAAGATCAGAAAAGAAACTCTCCACACCATATCACAGTTAAAATGCTAAATACCCCCAAAAAAGACAAAATTATTAAAGCCACAAGAGAAAAACAACAAGTGACTTATAAGGGGAAACCTATCAGAATTATAGCTGACTTCTCAGCACAAAGTATGAAAGCAAGAAGAAAATGGAGTAAAGCATTCCCAGTGTTAAAGGACTATAGATGCCAACCCAGGTTACTATACCCAGCAAAAATGTCAATTATAGTTGAAGGAGAGACATAAACAACATGAAAGAATACACGTCTGGAAAACCAACCCTTCAGAGAATACTTGAAGCAATTCAAAGGACAGAAGAAAGGACCAACCATACCCAGGCACCTAGAAAGAGAAATCAATAAAAGTATAACTGAAGAAGTAGAAACCTAAACCAAAACTGCAAACAGATAATAAGGCAAAAGGAAGCAATACAAACCTAACAGTCATAACCTTAAATATTAATGGACTAAATTCTCCAATCAAAAGACATAGACTAGAAGATTGGATTAGGACACAGAACCCATCAATATGCTATCTACAAGAAATGCATCTTACCTTCAAGGATAGGCACCACATTAAAGTGAAAGGATGGAAAAAATATATTCCAAGCAAATGGTACCAAAAAGAAAGCAGGTGTTGCTATTTTAATATCAGACAAAATAGACTTCAAAGTAAACGAAATCAGAAGAGACAAAGAAGGCCATAACATTTTTTTTTTTTTTTTTTTTGGTCTTTTTGAGACAGGGTCTCCCTGTAGCCCTATCTGTCCTGGAACTCACTCTGTAGACGAGGCTGGCCTTGAACTCACAAAGATCCATCTGCCTCTGCCTCCCGAGTGCTAGGATTAAAGGCGTGCAGCACCATGCCCGGCAAGCCATTACATTTTTATCAAAGGAACAATTCACCAAGAAGATTTCACAATTATGAATATATATGCCCCAAACTCTGGTGCACCAAACTTTATAAAGACAATTCTCCAGGACCACAAGTCACACACTAACCCCAGTACACTCATAGTAGGGGACTTCAATACCCCACTGAGCCCTTTGGACAGGTCAACAGGACAAAGAATAAACAGAGAGACATCTGAACTGAACGATATGATACACCAAATGGACCTCACAGACCTCTACCGAATATTCCACCCTAATACCAGAGAATACACTTTCTACTCAGCACCCCATGGAACATTCTCCAAAATCGACCACATACTGGGACACAGAAGAAACCTCCACAAATACAAAAAGATTGAAATAATTTCATGCATTCTATCAGACCACAGTGCAATAAAGCTCAACATCAACACCAGGATAAGCCCTACTGCCTACAAGAACACATGGAGACTAAACAACACACTCTTGAATAATGAATGGGTCAAGGAAGAGATAAAGAAAGAAATAAAAGCATTCCTGGAACTGAATGACAATGACAATACAACACAACAAAACCTATGGGATACCTTAAAAGCAGTCCTAAGAGGGAAGTTTATAGCCCTGGGTGCCTACATTAGAAAAACAGAAAGAGCACAAGTGAATGATCTAACACTACAGCTAAAAGCACTTGAGAGGCAACAACAGATGAACCCTAAACGCAACAGACAGGAAGAAATAACAAAAATCAGAGCAGAAATCAATGAAATAGAAACAAAGAAAACAATACAAAAAATCAATGAAGCCAAAAGTTGGTTCTTTGAAAGAATAAACAAGATAGACAGACCTCTAGCCCAGTTAACAAAAAGAAAGAAGGAACAACTCCAAATCAATACAATCTGTGATGAAAAGGGAAATATCACAACGGACAAGGAAAAGATCAAGAAAATTATATGGGAATATTACAAGAACCTATATTCTACCAAGTTTGAAAATCTAGAAGAAATGGATGAATATCTGAAATCTTGGGAATCACCAAAGCTTGGCCAAGAGGAGACCAGCAGCTTAAACAGACCCATAACATATGAAGAAATAGAGGATGTAGTAAGAAGCCTCCCAACTAAAAAAAGCCCAGGCCCAGACGGTTTCACAGCAGAATTCTATAAAACATTTCAAAAAGACCTACAACCATTATTTCTGAAACTGTTTAGAAGTATACAATCAGAGGGAACTCTCCCAAATTCCTTCTATGAAGCCAACATCACTCTATTACCAAAACCAGGCAAAGATACAACCAAAAAGGAGAATTATAGACCCATCTCCCTCATGAACACAGATGCCAAAATTCTAAACAGAATACTGGCAAATCGCATACAGACCCACATCAAGAAGATCATCCATCATGACCAAGTTGGATTCATACCAGAGATGCAGGGATGGTTCAACATACGAAAATCAATAAACATCATCAAACACATAAACGGAATCAAAGACAAAAACCACACCATCATCGCAATTGATGCTGAAAAAGCCTTTGACAAAATCCAGCATCCCTTCATGCTTAAAGTCCTAGAAGGAATTGGATTGGAGGGATCATTCCTCAATGTAATCAAAGCCATATACAGGAAACCCACAGCCAATATCATCCTAAATGGGGAAATGACGGAAACATTCCCTTTAAAGGTAGGAACTCGGCAAGGCTGCCCCCTATCACCACTCCTCTTCAATATAGTGCTTGAAACACTTGCTAGGGCAATAAGGCAAGAAAAGGAAATTAAAGGAGTACTAATTGGAAAAGAGGAAGTCAAGCTATCCCTTTTTGCTGATGATATGATTGTTTACCTAAGGGATGCTAAAAACTCCACCAGAAAACTCCTAGAAATGATTAAGCATTTCAGTAAAGTGGCAGGATACAAAATTAACCTAGAGAAATCAGTAGCCTTTCTTTACACCAACAACAAGCAACTGAAGAATGAATTCAAAGAGACCTTCCCACTCACAATAGCCCCCAAAACAATAAAATACCTAGGAACAAACCTAACCAAAGACACCAAAGATCTATACAATAAAAAAGATTTTAAACCCCTGAAGAAGGAAATTGAAGGAGACATCAGAAGATGGAAAAACCTCCCATGCTCATGGATTAGAAAAATTAATATAGTAAAAAAGTCCATTCTACCCAAATTAATATACAGACACAATGGAGGAAAGACAGCATCTTCAGCAAGTGGTGTTTGCAAAACTGGATCACCACTTATAGAAGAATAAAGTTAAACCCTTACCTCTTGTCCTGTATAAAAGTCAACTCCAAGCCTGGCATGGTGGCTCACACCTTTAATCCTAGCACTTGGGAGGCAGAGGCAGGCAGATCTTTGTGAGTTCAAGGCCAGCCTGGTCTACAGATTAAGTTCCAGGCCAGCTGGGGCTACAGGGAGATCCTGTCTCTCGAAAAGACCAAAAAAAAAAAAAACAAGTCAACTCCAGATGAATCAAAGACCTCAACGTGAAACCCAAAACTCTGAAGGTGATAGAGGAAAAAGTTGGCAGCAGCCTACAAGACATAGGTGTAGGAAAAGACTTCCTAAATCAGACAGCAGCTGCTGTGCAAGAAATAAGATCAACAATTGACAAATGGGACCTCATTAAACTCCAAAGCTTCTGTACATCAAAAGAATCAAGGAAGTGAAGAGAAAACCCACTGAGTGGGAGGAAACTCTCACCGCAGGTACATCTGACAAAGCATTGATTTCCAGAATATATAAACTACTCAAAAAACAAAGAAGGAAAACAAATGACCCACTCAAAAGATGGAGCAAAGAGCTGAACAGAGACTTCACAAGTGAGGAATTAGAGATGGCTGAGAAACATCTTAAGAAGTGTTCAACATCATTAATAATTAAGGAAATGTAAATCAAAACCACTTTAAGATATCATCTTACTCCAATAAGCCTGGCTAGGATCAAGAAAACAAATGATACCAAGTGCTGGAGAGGTTGGGGGAAAGGGGAACACTCATCCACTGCTGGTGGGAATGTAAACTTGTACAGCCACTATGGAAAACAGTGTGGAGAAGCCTTGAAAGACTTGGAATGAACTTGCCACCTCACCCAGACATACCACTCCTGGACATGTACCCACAAGACTCGTCTTACTGCAGAGATACATGCACAGCCATGATTACTGCAGCTCTCTTCACAATAGGAAGGAGTTGGAACCAACGAAAATGCCCCTCAACTGATGAGTGGATAGAGAAGATGTGGTACATCGACACAAAGGAGTTCTATGCAACAGAAAGGAAAGATTACATCATGAGCTTTGCAGGTAAATGGCTGGAGCTAGAAGATATCCTGCTGAGTGAAGTAACTCAGTCCCAGAAAAACAAAGGACGAATGGCATCACTCATCTGTGGATGCTAGCAGCAATTACCTAATTGTATGGCAAACTGAGCAATGTCAATGTGATCTGAAAACAACTGTGCTCTTATATTGTGAATCCCTTGAAATATAATAAATTTAGAAAAAGAAAAAATAAGTATGTGACAAAATACCATATTTTAGCTCTGAAATCTCATATTGCTGAATGTGTAAAGGAGATGAGAAAATATGAAAAAGGTAACTAACTGTGGGGAGAACCACTGTATGTTTATTACTCCTCACAAACAGAAGGGAAGAAAATGCTGGAATGGCGAGAGAGTGAGAGTCAGAGTCTGGTAATAGATAGGGTTAGGTACCAAACAAAAAGCACTGTTAAACAATTACAGAAAAGAACAATTATAGCACAGAAGAAAAGGTAACCAGGAACAGAAGAGCTGGTGATAATGGCAATAGGAACAACAGTGTTGGCTATTTCCTGAATGAGGGGACCCATTAATCTCCTACTGGCAGAACAAAAAGCCACACCTGCAGCAACAATGATGAGAAAGAACATCACTCCAACTACTGAGAAGCTGGTCTCAGTCACTTGGAACCAAAGGGAAAGCAATCTAAGGTGGGGCTTAATGCTATTTAACTCTGGTGAGTAAAGAGCCTCACAACACACAGTCTGGTCAGAAAGCCTTAACTGTGTGGCAAACAGCAATATCCATGTGATCTGAAAACAATTGTGTTCTTATATTGTGAATCCCTTAAAAAAATAATGAACTAATTAAAAAAAATGGAAAAATAAAAAAAGAAAGCCAAAGCAGGAGGATGGTGGTCTCAAAGGCATCTGAGTTACATAATAAGACACTGAACAAAAGAAAGAAACAAAAACACATTCTGGACTTGAAAATTAGGTTCTCAGCTTTGTTAAATAAGACAAAGTTTGAGAACTCAAAGATGATACTGAATTTAATCTAACACTTTTTTTATACCTACAGGTCAAATCACAAGAAAATAAGCAGAAATCCAGCAATTTTAAATGCTCTATGTCCAGGTAATACCAACAACACCATTTACACACTTAAATTAGCATTTCCATGTAACTATACAATCTTAGTTGGTATTCATGTTGAAGATGCTAAGGCACTAAAAATTACCAAGTATAAAAAGTCCATTTTTTTGATACACAGTAATTAAAGGCAAACAAGTACATCAGTATATTTAGATATATTTTAGCAGGGTCTGGAGAGATGGCTCAGTGGTTAAGAGTGCTTGCTGTTCTTCCAGAGGACCCAATTTCAGTTCCCAGTACTCATGTCCAGCAGCTAACAGCCACCTGTACCTCCACCTTCATAGGATTGGGCACCCTGTGACACCTGGGGACATGTATAGATGCACACAAATACACATAAATAAAAATAAATCCTAAAAAACTTCTTAAGGGCTAGAGAGATGGTTATTTAACTTGGTTAATCTGTGATCAACATAATTAGGGACTATATATCTGACAGAAGTCTTGAGGTCAGTGGTCCCACAGATATAAACAGTATGTTGAACAAAGTATGGTCTATTTATAATCCCTATGAAAAACTATGTTCAAAAGATTATGCATCCACCCCCAAAAGTACCTGCCTGACTGGGGATACCTGTAAGAAGAGAGGTGATAAGGCCCTGCTGTCGAAGACCTGATGTTAACATGGGAAAGATGTATTGAGACCACACATGCAAGTGTGCAGATGGTCTCTGGAATACCAGAGAGTGTTACCAAAGGCCACTAAACCAATGAAGCAAATATGGGTCTCCCTGAGTCAAGCAAGACTGCTCTGCTAGCACCAGCTATACCTCACCTGCCTAGAAATACTGTGCAGCAGAGGCAGCCATATGCCTGTATATCCCAAATCTAATTGGCTATTGGCTCTCTCCTTGGAGGAATAACCCACGGCTGATGCCACAAGCTTACATCCTATAATGGTTAGGAGATGTTATAACCCACAGTAAGACCCTGTCATATTTAACAGAAAAAAATGTAATTCATGGATTAACATACCATCCAAACATTTGTGTCTATACCAAAGTAACCTACCATAACTATTAGTACTGTTCAAATACCTATATCTAATTGCTTGTACTTCATTAGTAGGATCGAAAGGTTATTCCTGGACAAACTGTCAGCCCATGAAAGGAAACAGCCAGAATTGACCAGAGTCCAAGACAACAGCTCCAAAGAAAGTAGACTGTTTTGTTTCTCATCCACCTGTGCCCCTTTTCTAAGCCTAGGGAACAATCTGTGGAAGAGGGGACGAGGTAGAATGCAAGGGCTGTGATTGGGGTGAATGGTGAAACTACAGCAATATAGTTTGGACACTCATTTGATCAACTTGATTGAACATACAAGCCCCTCCTGCTGGATGGTGGGACCCATGGGCTGTGTGGATTTGCGCACAACTGCTTGCATATTGGTTTTACATGAAGATGCTTGTACTCCTAAATTATCACTTATTGCTAAAAATGAAAAAAAAAAAACTGAGAGAAAGATGCAGTGCCACACCAACTCCAGCGTCGTCTGTGTGAGCATAATAACGGACGAGGAGATATATGGCTCCCGAGGCTAAGATCCCTGGTGGTCAGTGACAGAGTACCCAGCCTCAGCTTCTAAGATCACGATGCATTACAAAGATGTTATGCTTCATGAGTGTTGGACTTTGTACACTGTCTTTTGACTCTCCTCCCGAGCCCAGCACAACCTCAGTCCCAGACAAGGGACAGTTAAACATGTTTAAAAGTAAATTAGGCAAACAGAAGCCGCATGAACCTAAGTAAAATCATACAGAGATACAACATTTAAAGGCACCTTTGTCCTAAAAGTCCCCACAAAGATATTGTAGACATTACACTAAGTGAGATCATAGGTTAGTTACGAATAATAAAAGTGTCCTTCCAAACTTAATAATAATAAGACTCAGTCCTTTAAGCAGAAAGCTACACCTAATAAAGTTAGTAAGATAAAGTTTAGCTACAGTTATACATATTAAAGTGTAACACTTAGTTAGAGGCACATGGCGGGGATTTCTCCTTTAAGAAAAACACTGTGTAATTAATGAAGAGCTAAAAGGCCCTTTCAGGCTTGTGGCTTAAGTCACAACCTGGAGATAACAAGCGGCCTTGGAAAAATTCTAGCCCCAGGAAGGATGAAAAATATCAAATTGGAACTTCAAAAGAAACAAAGACTGTTAATGGCTTGTGATTCTAAGACTGCTGTTTTATTGCTTATCAAGACAGTGTGAGCAGTAAACTTTCATTGATTTATCTTGTTGGCCTTGTAAGCCCAGGTGTGAGTTCCTAAGGCAATAAGCCCTTTGTTCTCGAGGAGACTCAAATCCCCTGCCTGCCACCTCGGCCTTCCCCCTTTTTTTGCCTGCTTTCCCAGCCCGCTTTTTTCCTGCCTGTATAAAAACTTAACTGGATCTCAGTAAAGGTGCACTAGATTCATAAACTTTCTCTCTGGTGTCGTGTCCAATTATTTCGCCTAATCTGTGCCCTCCTGTAACAGACTCTGATTTCCTGCAGGTGAAAGAAATCCGATTGGGTTAGCCTGCGGCAATGCAGGACAGTTATGGCAGAATGCATGATCTGGGATTGGGTGGGGTGCTGTGGGGGGAAGGGAAAGGGAAATATGCCTGAACTGAATTGGAAAATGATGTATGAAATACACAAAGCATCAATTTAAAAAAAGAATTTGTACTATAAAACAAACAAAAAAGATTATGCATGCATATATACTCTATTACAGAAATAAGCATAAGGTAGAATATAAATTATGATGAAATTACTCAAAGAAACTGAATAATGCAACAATATGTAGTTTAAATTTAAACATAAGCAATATGTACTTAACCCTGAGTCTACTGGGTTAATAAAACTATACAAGACAGGTTTTTCTCTTTCCTATTTGTGGTGGTTTGAATGAGAATGTCCCCCAGAGGCTTTAAGTATTCAGACATTTTGTCCCCAGTTGGTGACACTGTTCTGGAAGGTCTTAGAAGGTGTGGCCATGCTGTAGGAAGTATGTCCTTGGGGGCGGGCTTAGTGAGTTTAACAAGCCTTGCAGTCTCCAGTCTCTCTCTCTTGATGGTGCTTATTGTGAGATGTGAACTTTGGCTTTCTGCTCCAGCTCCAGCCGCCATGCCTCCCGCCACAATGGACTCTAATTCCCTGGAACTAACAATCGTGAGCTCAAATAAACTCTTCCTTTTCTAAGTTCCCTTGGTCATGGTGGTTTACCATAGCAACAGAAAAGTGACTAATACAGTTATTTGGTACCAGGACTGGGGTTCGAACCCATGTGGACATATGTCCATTGGATGTTTGGAGAAATGTGGAAGACTCTGGAACTTTGGGCTAGACAAGCTGTTAACTATTTTAAGCAGAGCTTAATGTGCCATTCTGGTAGAAGCCTGGAAGAAAGCATTGGGGCAAAAAAATGTAGTTCCAGAGGAAAATAAAAACTTAGGCAGCAACTGGGATCTTTTATCAAAGAGTCCAGCCAGAGTTTGCCCACAGCCCAAACGCTTGTCTGATGCTAAGTTGAAAAGCAAGACAGCCTAATGTAGAAATGGTGGCATGGCTATTAATGGTGAATATTATACAGATCTACAGTGAAAAGGAGTAAATGTGGCAGAAAGAAATGCAGAATGTACAGTTTGGATCTGAAAAGTGCACTAGGAAGATTAAAGGTGGGGCCAAGGCATGTGAAGGAGAGGCTCCCCTTCATAAGGAGGTTAAAGTGATTAAGGAGAGGCCTAGGTATTTACAAGTTTGCATGGAGTTTGCAAGAGTGAAGGGGTCATCAGTTCTTCCTCCACGGTTTCAGAGAGCCACCAAGGTCAGACAAAGTGCAGCAGGGGCGTCCTTGAATAAAGAAGGCCCTGGTAGGCCATTGCATGAAGCTGTGAATGTGAAGCCTGGTTGGCAGTGGAGACCCCCAAAAGACATTGGAGATGCCAGAGCTGTGAGATATTTGCCAAGGAGAGCTGCATACAGGGAGTGGTACCAGCCTAAGGAAGAGATGCATATTGCAAGCAAAGCTGGAAGAGCTGAGCCATCTAAGCCCTTTGGAAGCAAAGTACCAGAAGTTGTACATGGAGCTACTGGACTTGGTGTTTGCCCTGCTGGTTTTCGGTCTTGTTTTGGTCCAGTATTTCCTCACTATGCCTCTATTACTCCCTTTTGGAATGTGAATGTGTATTCAGTTCCACTGTATGTTGGGAGTATGTAATTGGTCTTTTGATTTTACAGGAGCTTACAGTTAAGAGATTGGCTTGAGTCTCAGAAGAGACTTTGGACTATAGACGTTTGAATGTAATTGATACTGGTAAAGACTATGGGGACTTTTAAGGTTGGACTAAATGCATTTTGTATTTTGTATGGTCATGAGCTTATGGGGGCCAGGGAGTGGAATGTGGTGGTTTGAATGAGAATGTCCCCCAGAGGCTTTAAGTATTCAGACATTTTGTCCCCAGTTGGTGGCACTGTTCTGGAAGGTCTTAGAAGGTGTGGCCATGCTGTAGGAAGTATGTCACTGGGGGCGGGCTTAGTGAGTTTAACAAGCCTTGCGGTCTCCAGTCTCTCTCTCTCTCTCTTGATGGTGCTTATTGTGAGATGTGAACCTCGGCTTTCTGCTCCAGCTCCAGCTGCCATACCTCCCACCACAATGGACTCTAATTCCCTGGAACCATCAATCATAAGCTCAAATAAACTCTTCCTTTTATAAGTTCCCTTGGTCATGGTGGTTTATCACAGCAACAGAAAAGTGACTAATACACTACTGAACTTAAACATATGTGCTAGATGTTAGGAAACATACCAGGATACAGAAATAATTATAGGTGTTAATGCCTGGATTCTAACTATTTCTTTACTCATATGCAAGGCTTAGAAAGAAAAAAAAATTAAAGCAAGGGCTTCATAAACAGATTATATCGAAAGGGTATCACCTTATCACCAGAAGAACCAGATACACAATAGGAATGTTAAGAGTTTACCACACATTTTTAGTCACTTCAGGGTAAAAGAGCAGTTTGGAAGCAGCCTCTTGTGATATGGTGAAAAAAAAAATCAGAATTAAAATGGACTCTAACCCAAAGAAAGAAAGGGAAGAAGAGCTTCTAAAATTTTGTAAAAGTACTGACAGAATAGCTGAAAACTTTGGAGGAGAAAAAGACAGGTAAGGCACTGTAAAAGGTAAACACTGCTCCATCTGTGACAGTGGAGGCAGAAGAAGCAGAAGCCTCATCTAATAAGTAAACCAAGGGGCCCTGGTGAAAAAAGACTGGCAGTCTCACCCTCAGGACAAGTCCACAGACCTCACAACCTTCAAATCTAGTTGCACTTTCATGAGATGGCTATTACTGGGAGACAGCAGGGGAGAGGATGCTCGTTTCATCATTCTCTATGGCTCTGTAGCCTTGAGAGAGAATTCATTGTTTAAAACGGAAACACTGTGGGGGTTTGAGAGCAGGAACACCATAAGTCAGCCTCAATTCAATCTGCCAAAACACTAAAGCAACAGAAAGTCCTGGGAAATAGTTGTGGTGACTGGGAGGTCCAGATGCTGAGAAGCCAAAAAAGTGCAGCTGCATAGGGCTTGGCCCAGGCAGGGAAATGCACAGGGAAAGCAGCTCTACCCTTAGGGGCTAGGAGCACATCTCACCAGCTGACCATAATCCTAGAATCTGATAGCCCTGAACCTGGAATCGAAAGGAAGATCAATCTCTGGAGCCACCTATCTGCTATTCAGAGCCCTAGATAATCAGAAGTTTCAGGAGAATACTTGACTTGTAGCTATATCCCTCCAGTAGGGTGATCAATACTTAAGGGGTTTTGAAAGCTCTGAGACAGAGTCTCTTCCTGTAAAGGCCTCAGCAATGGTTGCTTCATCGAGTCTCAGTGCACATGGGAGACATCCACAGCTAGAACATTAGGAGCACAGAGGGTAAGATCTGGGGAGTCTATAGAGGGTCAAAGTTCCTGCACTGTCCATAGACTACAAAGCTAACTGTTATCAGCAGAGGGCCCTGGTATACAAAGGGAAATTACCGAACTAAAGACAAGTGTGGCTCAACACCAACAAAAATATTAAGAAGGAAAAGAATCTACAGTGTCAAATGGACCTTCCCCCCATACCCTGCAGGTAAATGGCAATCTCTGATTTCTGAGGAACCAGAAAAAACTGCTCCAACCCCTTATTATTTCTTTTAACTTCTTGTGTGTCCTTCTGTTGTTTTTGTTTTCCTTTTAAATAAAATTTTAATAGCAGTTTTACTTTATAGTATAAAAAGAAAAGATGGTTGTTATTTATTTTTATTTATTTTTTGTCTTTTTGAGACAGGCTCTCCCTTTAGTCCCAGCTGGCCTGGAGTTCACTGTGTAGACCAGCCGGGCCTTGAACTCACGAAGATCCACCTGCCTCTGCCTCCCAAGTGCTAGGATTAAAGGCATGTGCCACCACAATCAGCTTGGTTTTTATTTTTTATTCTCCATCTTATATCCATCATTCTAAGTATGAATACTAATTTTTCATTATTGGGCAATCTTTTTTTCTTTTTTCCCTACCATAGCCACTGTTACACTTTTACTTTCTACTATACCTTTAGTAGTATTTTGGCCTTATCTTAAAAAAAAGCTCTCATAATTGATTTTTTTTTATTCCCTGTCTTACATTTATCTATTTTTGTTCTGGAACATTCTCATTATTGAGGCATCTTTTTCTTTTTCATTAAAAATTTTAATTTCTTCCTTCTTTCTCTTACCCTTCACAATAGTATTTTCCATCCCTCTTTCCTCCTTGATTCTCATCTATTTTCCCACCTTCCTACTGCTTTTATCCTAGTCACTTAAAACTTTCACTTTTCTCACAGGAGTTAGATTCATGCCAAACTTTTCTTTTTTTCTTTTTTTTTTTCTTTTTTTTTTAATTTTATTTATTTTTATGTGTATGAATGTATTGTCTGCATGCAGGTCTGCGCACCCGTGTCGTGCGATGCCGCGGAGGTCAGAAGAGGGTCTCAGATTCCCCGGGAACTGGAGTTCTCCTGTAACTGGAGTCACAGACGGTTCTCAGCCGCCATGTGGGTGCTGGGGGTCGAACCCGGCTCCTCTGCAAGAGCGGTCGGCACTCTTAACCGCTAGGCCATCCCTCCAGCCCCACTTTGCTTTTTTAAAAAATATTTTTTAATTAATTAATTTATTTTCTATGTGTATGAATGTACTGTCTACATGTAGGTTTATGCATCCATGTCGTGCAATGCCGTGGAGGTCAGAAGAGGGTGTCGGACTCCCCTGGAACTGGAGTTCTCCTGGAACTGGAGTTACAGACAGTTCTCAGCCACAATGTGGGTGCGGGAGATCGAACCCGGGTCCTCTGCAGGAGTAGTCAGCATTCTTAACCACTAGGCTATCTCTCCAGCCCCCAAACTTTGCTTTTTTTAAAAAATTTGAGGCCCTTCACTTTTGCAGCTGGTGCTGGGTGGGTCTGGTTCGGTGCCTTTATGTCTTTGTGTGGGCAGGCTCCTGAAGGACCTGAGCCCAAAAGTCACTCCAGAGAGGTAGATTTTAGGGTAAATTGACTCCTGGGTTGCTGGAAAAGGGTCTCAACTCTAAACCCTTGTAGGGGGTGGCTGTTTGGGTATATCCCCCCCCACACACACCAACTGGAATTGATGATAGAGTATCCAAGTGGACTTTTTTGGAGAAAGTTCAGAACAGGAAGGGAAGAGTGACTTAGACTTCCAGTATCCAATATATAAACAAAATTGAAAGCCTGAAACCTAGACAAGTCAATAGTCCATAAACAACGAGGAGGAAAGAAAGAAAAAAAAGCATCAGAAGGAGGCAAGCAAAACCAGTCTCTAACATAGTGAAAAGACATTTGTGATTTGAATCACAAAACGGAAACCCACATGCCAGGGACACGAGGAAAGGACAACATGGGAAAGGTGCAGGATAATTCTGCACCAAGCTCTACCAACCCTATAGGAGATAGCTACAATGTGAACCCCTAGAGGTGACCCAAGAAACAGATCTTAGAGGAATAATTGCAGACCTATGCAGAGAAATTAAAGAAAATAAAGAAGATTTCAGGGAACGAAAGAGAGAGAATGAAAAACTCAAAAAGGACCTAGAGGGATACAATGACAAACTTTGGAAAGAACTAAAGGAAGAGACTGACAAACTCTAGAAAGAACTAGAGGGAGAAAAAAACAAACTCCCAAAGGAAGTAGAAACACTGAAAAAGGAAGCCAACCAACGAAGTAAGAGGCACCAAGAAGAGTCCAAGAAGCTCAAAAAGGAAGTGGAAATACTAAAGAAATCACAGGACGAAATGAAAAAGGAAATAGAACACTCATCCAATCAAAGAAGAAAGGAAAGGAAAAAGCCTCAGAAGTAGAATGGAGGAAGCAGAACAAAGAATATCAGATCTGGAAGATAACACAGAGCAACTAAAAAGCTCAAAAAAAGAATATGAAAAATTTAAAAATACACAACAAGGGGAACAACTAAAAATAGACAAACCAATACAAATACAAGAAGCACAAAGGACCTCAAATAGACAAGAGCAGAAAAGAAACTCCACATGCCATATCATAGTTAAAATGCTAGACTCCCAAAACAAAGACAAAATTCTGAAGGCTACAAAAGAAAAACAAGTCACATACAAAGGGAAACCCATCAGAATTACAACTGACTTCTCGTTGCAAACCATGAAAGTAAGAACATGGAGAAAAGCATTCCCAGTGTTATAGGACTATGGATGCCAACCCAGAATACTTTACCCAGCAAAAATGTCAATTATAGTTGAAAGAGAGAGAAAAATCTTCCATGATATGACCAAGATGATAAAATACATGTCCGGAAAACCAACTCTTCATAAAATACTTGAAGCAATTCAAAGGGCAGAAGAGAGGAGCAACAATCATCAAACACCTAGGAAAAGAAACTAATAAAAATATAACTGTAGCAGTAGAATCAGAGACTAAAAGTCCAAATGGATAATAAGGTGAAAGGAGGCAACATCCATCTTTCAATTATAACCTTAAATATTAACGGGCTAAACTCCCCAATCAAAAGGCACAGACTGGGAGAATGGATTAGGAAACAAAATCCATCTATGTTCTGTCTACAAGAAACCCATTTCAATTTCAAGGATAGGCACCAACTTAAGGTGAAGGCATGGAAGAAAGTATTCCAAGCAAATGGTACCAAAAATAAAGTAGGTGTTGTATTTGAATATCAGACAAAAAAGACTTCAAAGCAAAAGAAATCAAAAAAGAAAGAGGGCCATTACATCTTTATTAAAGGAACAATTGATGATGAAGATCTCACAATCATGAATATATGCACACCAAACGCCGGTGCAGCAAACATTGTAAAGAAAATTCTTCAGGATCTCAAGGCACAGATTAACCCCAGTACACTAATAGTAGGGGACTTCAATACCCCACTAAGTCCTTTAGACAGATCAACAGGACAAAGGATAAACAGAGAGACATCTGAACTAAATGATACAATACTCCAAATGGACCTCACAGACATCTATTGAATATTTCACCCAAACACCAGAGAATACACTTTCTACTCAGCATCTCACAGAACACTCTCCAAAATAGACCATATACTGGGACACGGGAAAAAACTCAACAAATACAAAAAGATTGAAATATTTTTATGCATTCTATCGGACCACAGTGCAATAAAACTCAATATCAACACCAGGATAAACCCTACAACCTACAAGAACACATAGAGACATCTCTGGTATGAATCCAACTTGGTCATGATGGATGATCTTCTTGATGTGGGTCTATATGTGATTTGCCAGTGTCCTGTTTAGAATTTTGGCATCTGTATTCATTAGGGAGATGGGTCTATAATTCTCCTTTTTAGTTGTATCTTTGCCTGGTTTAGGTAAGAGAGTGATGCTGGCTTCATAGAAGGAATTTGGGAGAATTCCCTCTGATTGTATCCTTCTAAACAGTTTCAGTAATAATGGTTGTAGGTCTGTTTGAAATGTTTCATAGAATTCCGTGTTGAAACAGTCTGGGCCTGGGCTTTTTTTAGTTGGGAGGTTTCTTATTACATCTTCAGTTTCTTCTTGTATTATGGGTCTGTTTAAACTGTCGATCTCTTCTTGGTTGAACTTTGGTGATTCCCAGGATTTCAGATATTCATCCATTTCTTCTAGTTTTTCAAACTTGGTAGGGTATAGGTTTTTGCAGTATTCCCATATGATTTTCTGGATCTTTTCCTTGTCTGTTGTGATATTTCCCTTTTTGTCACAGATTGCATTTATTTGGAGTTGTTCCTTCTTTCTTTTGGTTAACTGGGCTAGAGGTCTGTCTATCTTGTTTATTCTTTCAAAGAACCAACTTTTGGATTCATTGATTTTTTGTATTGTTTTCTTTGTTTCTATTTCATTGATTTCTGCTCTGATTTTTGTTATTTCTTCCTGTCTGTTGCGTTTAGGGTTCATCTGTTGTTGCCTCTCAAGTGCTTTTAGCTGTAGTGTTAGATCATTCACTTGTGCTCTTTCTGTTTTTCTAATGTAGGCACCCAGGGCTATAAACTTCCCTCTTAGGACTGCTTTTAAGGTATCCCATAGGTTTTGTTGTGTTGTATTGTCATTGTCATTCAGTTCCAGGAATGTTTTTATTTCTTTCTTTATCTCTTCCTTGACCCATTCATTATTCAAGAGTGTGTTGTTTAGTCTCCATGTGTTCTTGTAGGCAGGAGGGCTTGTCCTGGTGTTGATGTTGAGCTTCATTGCACTGTGGTCTGACAGGATGCATGAAATTATTTCAATCTTTTTGTATTTGTAGAGGTTTCTTCTGTGTCCCAGGATGTGGTCGATTTTGGAGAATGTTCCGTGGGGTGCTGAGTAGAAAGTGTATTCTCTGGTATTAGGATGGAATGTTCGGTAGAGGTCTATGAGGTCCATTTGGTGTATCATATCGTTCAGTTCAGATGTCTCTCTGTTTATTTTTTGTCCTGTTGACCTATCCAAAGGACTCAGTGGGGTATTTGAGTCCCCTACTATGTTGTACTGGGGTAGTGTGTGACTTGTGGTCCTGGAGAATTGTCTTTATAAAGTTTGGTGCACCAGAGTTTGGGGCATATATATTTTCATGATTGTAAATCTTCTTGGAATTGTTCCTTTGATAAAGATGTAATGGCCTTCTTTGTCTCTTTCTGATTTCTTTTATTTGAAGTCTATTTTGTGCTAATATTGAAAATAAAACAACACCTTCTTCTTTTTGGTATCATTTGCTTGAAAATTTTTCCGTCCTTTCACTTTAAGGTGGTGCCTGTTCTTGAAGGTAAAGATGTGTTTTCTTGTAGACACCATATGGATGATTCTGTTTCCTAACCAATCTCCCAGTCTATGTCTTTTGATTGGGGAATTTATTCCATTAATATTTAACGTTATGACTGATAGGTTTTGTTGCTTCCTTTTGCCTTGTTATTGCAGTTTGGGTTTAGGTTCTCTACTTCTGCAGTTATGCTTTTTATTGATTTCCTTTCTAGGTGCCTGGGGATGGTTGCTCCTTCTTGTGTTTTCTTTGAATTGCTTCAAGTATTCTCGGAAGGTTGGTCTTCTCGGACATGTATCTTTCAACTTGTTTTATGTCATGGAGGGTTTCTCTCTCCTTCAATTATAATCGACATTTTTGCTGGGTATAGTACCTGGGTTGGCATCTATTGTCCTTAAACACTGAATGGTTTTGCTCCAGGTTCTTCTTGTTTTCATAGTTTGTGTTGAGAAGTCAGTTGTAATTCTGATGGTTTCCCCTTATAGGTCACTTGTTGTTTTTTCTCTTGTGGCTTTAAGAATTTGGTCTTTGTTTTGGATGCCTAGCATTTTAACTATGATAGTGCGTGGAAATTTTCTTTTTTTGATCTTGTCTGTTTGGAGTTTTAGCCTTCTTGTATTTTATTGGTTTGTCCTTTTTTAGTTTGGGGAAGTTTTCATCTATTATTCTGTTGAAGATCTGATCAATACCATTCTCTTGGGATTCTTCTCCTTCCTCTATTCCTATGATGCGGAGGTTGATCTTTTCATAGTGTCCCACAGTTCCTGGTTGTTCCATTTTGTGTATTTAAAAAAATTTTTCATAATCTTTCCTTTGAGGTTTTTAATTGTTCTGTGTTATCTTCCAGGTCTGATATCTTTTGTTCTGCTTCCTCCATTGTCTTAGAGGCTTTTTTCCACTCCTTTTCCTCTTGATTGGATGAGTGTTTGAATTTCCTCTTTCATTCTCCTCTTCTAGATTTCTTTAGTATTTTTCTACTTCTTTTTGGAGCTTCTCAATCTCTTCCTGTAGCTCTTTGCTTGCTGGTTGTTTCCTTATCTTTTTCAGGCCATGGGATCTTTTCAGGTTTCCAGTTTCCTTCCGGAGTTTGTCATTCTTTCTCTCTATGTCCTTCTTGAGTTTCTTCTTCTCTTTTTTAGTTCTTTGATTTGCTCTTTATAAATCTTGTAGTTCTTTAAATATGTTCCCAATTGTGTTTCTGATATCATGTGTCCGGGGCCATCCCCATGGGGATCCCACTGTAGGAATCTTCCATAGGGTTGGTAGAGCTTGATGCAGGATTATCCTGCCCCTTTCCTGTGTTGTCTCTTCTCGTGTTCCTGGCATTGGGGCTTCTCCTTGCCGTATCCAATGTAGGTCCAAATGCCTCTTCACTGTGTTGAAGGCTTGCTTTGCTTGCTTCCTTCAGATGCCTCTGTATCCCAGTTGGCAGGGGGTGGGGGGGGGGGTGGGGGGTTGGGGGTGGGGGTGGGGGGTGGCACACGACTGACTGTGGGCAGGCTTTTTATCCCACACCTCGGCAGCTGCACTTGCCTGAGCTGGTCTGGGGAGATCTCAGCTCAAGACTCACAGGACCCTACCTTTAATACTGGCTGGGAGGATACCTCTGCCCCCACAGCCACAAAAGCCAATCAAGCCAAAGACAACTGGATTAATGGATTAACTAGGTGAAATCAATCAACAATCAGCCTTGCTGAAGCACTCAGCTGCTGTCCACCTACCTGTGCTTGCCTGAGCTGGTCTCGGGAGATCTCCTGAAGAGATTTTTACTTGTCATGAATTAGGAGAAGTGGTTAGTGGGCAGAGGACAGCACCTAAATCCTGAGAAATTTCCAGTCCAAAAGTGCTAAAGGGATGTTCAAGATTAGAAAACTGAAATGATCTTTATGAAAGACTAAAAGAACCTGGCTGGATTCATTTATGCTTTATATGACTAGGGAACTGATATATATAATAAAATATTATAATAAGTTTAGGCAAGAAAATGATGACAAGGTGACTATTCAGGATGCTATTACAACAGTTAAAGGATACAGTACTCAGTGCACTTTGTGCTTTTGTATGATGGGAGTAAAAATGGAAGAAACCATAAGCACATGTCCCACTAAATACCAGGAAGATTTTTGTGTTTTTCGATCACAAAAGTAGTAAATTAGTATTGTTACCTGTAATGCACTGAAACTGTCCATCTTCTCTTCTTATTGTAAATGCTTCACCTGGATTAACTTGTACCAGAATAACCTTGAAACAAGGGAAAGAAAAATTAATCAAAACAAAAAGAGCAAATTTACAATATATATAAATATGTGGCTAGTGAGTGAGCATGTGACTTAGCCTAATGAAATTGGGAATGAAAGTGGGTATTATATATTTGTAATGTTTATTTCATTTTCGGAAGGTCAGACTTGGGCCAGATGTAATGGGAACAGAAAAATAAGTTGATGGCAAATGTACTGAAGAGTCAGAAACTTGGCTCAGGTAACAAACATGGAGTCGAACCTCACAATGTAGATCATCCAGGAAGCCAGTCAGTTACTAAGTACCATGTTTTTCTAAAAGTTGACAGGTAGACGGCCAATAGAGCATAGTTGAATTAGTGTGAAATCATAAGTTACATGTGAGAAATCATAAGTTACATGTGAGAATGTTAAATTCCACCAATTAAAGGTAAAATAACACACTGATTTTACAACATTTGAAAAAATGATAAAAACAGAAAACTAGGACAATGAACATTAGTCTTTCCTAACATTGTCAAGACTATGATAAACTTCTTGGTCTTCTTATCTAGACAGGATTGATTTCTCTAAATTTTATAAGAGAAAGTTTAGTATCATTAAAAGACTTTTATGTTATACTACTTATAGTAGTCCATCAAATGACTAATTTCTCTGTATAAAAAATTATTTAGGCTTCCCTTAGATAAGGAATTTAGGTAGTCCTCATTTTCCCATGACCGTAGACAGTGCTGAAGTGAGCATTTCAGTATGTAGTTTCTCCCTCTTTATAGTAGTATGATTTCTTTATGATAAGAGTCTTAGCCGGGCGTGGTGGCGCACGCCTTTAATCCTAGCACTTGGGAGGCAGAGGCAGGCGGATCTTTGTGAGTTCAAGGCCAGCCTGGATTACAGAGTGAGTTCCAGGACAGCTGAGGCTACAAGGAGACCCCGTCTCGAAAAGACCAAAAAAAAAAAAAAAAAAAAAAAAGAGTCTTAGGAAAGGAATTCTGTTACCTTTAAAAAGAGTCTTACTACTTTACAGTCATTCTCACAGTCTTTAGGAATACTCTTTTTTAACTACATTTAGGATACTATGAAAATTATAGTTTTACAATCTTTGCTGCCTTGACATTACTAGTGCCTTAATTTGCATTTTTTCAGTCCTGGAACAAGTCAAGTTTCTCGAATGATAGACAAGCAACCTACCACTGAATACCCTCAGTCAGATTTGCACTTAATTATTTTTATGCTTTAGACTGCGTTGTAAACTAATTGTTTCATCTTACCATTTATTTTTCTGGGCTTTAAGTGTTCTTAGAAATTCATATAAATGCTTTACACATTAAGAATGATAACATTGTACATTTTGGACTTTATCTTATTTTAACTTTATTTTCAAATAGTTGATTTTATCCATGTTTGCCTTTATGATATATTTTCTACTGTTGGGCTCCTTGAACTCTGTCATGTGAGCAAATCAATAAATTGTATATAGCTATATATTCGTCCTGTTACTTGTTTCTTTAGAGAACCCTAATAGAGCTACCAAAAAGCCTAATAGTATAAAATGGCTCATTAACAACTTCTACATTTATTTTACATTGAAACATTATGGAAATATTGGTTAAAATAAAAATATAACGATTTTGCCTATTATTTTTCATTTAAGTTGGCTACTAAAATTTTTTGGCATTATTTGTACTATATTTCTTTCCCCTGAACAATCTTTCTAGAACCTTGATAAATTTTATTTTTTATTCTAACTTCTAGACAATTTCAAGTGTATATTTAGTTCTTAATATACCTGCATGAAGATGTGAAAATATTTTTCCCCCAGAGCTAACCAATGCAGTTTGCTCAATATACTTCCCTAGCACACAGTGCACTCTCATGGCCTCACTCATAAAACTATTCTATCAAAAGCAACTTTGGAAATATGTCTCATGTTAATACTTTCAAGAACTGTAACTCAGATTTATGAGGTTACACCTTGATTAATCTGCTTGTTGAAGCACTTCTTCATGTTGACTGGTAAGAAGTACAATAATAGGAGAAAAAGCATTGCTAGAGCACAGGAAACCTAAGTACTATTTAAATAAATGTTACCTAAGTATGTGTGCACACATTTGTGTTTAAGGAATGTGATAGTTTATACTGAGTGTCAGCTTGACAGGAAATAGGATTAACTAGATTGGGTTAGCTTTTGGACATCCTGTGTGGGATTCTCCTGATTAGGCTAAATGAGGTAGGAAGAAAGACCTGCCCTAAATGTGGGCATCGCCATTTGATAGGCTGGGTCCTAGATATAGAATAAAAAGGAGAAAGAGCCAGGCATGGTGGCGCACGCTTTTAATCCTAGCACTTGGGAGGCAGAGGCAGGTGGATCTCTGTGAGTTCAAGGCCCGCCTGGTCTACAAAGTGAGCTCCAGGCCAGCTGGGACTAAAGGGAGACCCTGTCTCAAAAAGACACACACACACACACACACACACACACACACACAGGAGAAAGAGAACTGAACAAGAGTATTCCTCCCTCTCTGCTTCTTGGTGGAGTTAAAGCACAAAATTCTTAACCTATGGGCCACAGATAGGAATCAAAAGGTTTGTGAAGCATCCAGAAAAATCTTTGAAACTTTCTACAGAAGCTGAAAAAAATATTTTTTCACATGACTTAATGTAATCAAGACAATCCCCGAGATATGCCCACAGGCCAACCAGATATACATGACCCCTCATTAAGACTTTCTTCCCAGGTTTTAGGTTGTATAACTAAGCACAGGCTGGACTTGAATTCAAGACGTTCCTGCCTCTGCTTTCTGGTATTTTAAGCATGTGTTATCACGCCCAACTGAGATTGTTTTTTAATGAATAAACAAGAACATATCAATGCAAAATAATTTCACTGTTCTCTAAATGGCTTCAGATGAAGAACAAAAGTCTATATAAGAGTACAAACTTGGTTGGGCATGGTGACACACACTTTTAATCCCAGCACTTGGGAGGCAGAAGCAGGCAGACCTCTGTGAGATGCAGGCCAGTTGGGGCTAAAGGAGCCCACATCTCAAAATAACCCCAACATCAACAAAAGGAAGTGAGTAAGAAGACCCAGCTCTGCCTGAGGAACTACTGGCAACCAATGGCTACTGGGGGGGAGAGCTGGTCTCTTTCAAGGTTGTGACGCTGGGTAGGTTCCCCAGGCTCCAGTGGATATACCCACACTGAAGGACGTTTGGGGACACGAATTAGACTCTATAAGCCTTAATAATATACATAGAAAAGAGTATATTAGATTCGGTGGGAGGAGGGTGGCATGGGGAAGAGGTACAGATAGGAAAGGGGATCTAAATATGATCAAAATATATGAAAATAAAAAAATTTCAATAAAAAAGGAAATTAAAAAATCTTAATCTAAAACAAAAAGAGCATGAGCTTTGGATTAGCTCAGTTCTGGTGTTTTTTAAATTTATTTTTATTTTATGTGTATAAGTGTTATAGGCATAACATGTATGTAAGTGCACCTGTGTTGTGCAGTGCCTGCAGAGGACAGAAGAGGGTGTAATCCCCTGGAACTGGAGTTATGGACCACTGTTAGCTGCCATGTGGCTGCTAGGATTTGAACCCAGGTCTTTTGCAAGAACAGCCAATGTTCTTAACTGCTGAGCTATCTGTCCAGGCCCCTCAGTTCTGGGTTTCCAATTTGCTGCACTACTTAATAGTTACATACAATTTTGGGAGAGTTAACCCTATTTCCTACTGTGAAAAATGAGATGAATGAGGATTACATCATAGTGCTATTAAAAAAGTAGCATAGGTAAAGCAGTAGAGCACTGCATATATTATATGTTTGTTCAATTACTTCCTGGCCATTTTTGTGGGTTAAATGTCAAATATTCCCCCCCCTCCCATAGGCTTCTATGTTTGAACATTTGGTCCCTAGTTGGAGCCACTGTTTTGGAAGACTATACAATCTTTCGCAGGTAGTGTCTCACTAGAGAAAATGGGTCACTGATAACAGAACTTGAGGTTTTACAGCCTAGTCCCACTTCCTGACCCCAGATGTAATGTGATTAGCCCCTTCATGCTTCTGTCACCATGCTTTCCCTGCCATGATAGACTGTCCCTTCAAACTATAGTGACTAAAAGCCATTCATGTTATATTCTGGCAAAGATTCTGCCTTCACCTTAGGGGAGAATTTACTGCTGCTGCTGCTGCTACTACTACTACTACTACTACTACTACTACTATTTTGCTACACAGATATAGTCGACTACTACTACTACTACTACTACTACTACTACTACTACTATTACTATTTTGCTACACAGATATAGTCCTAAATCAGCTCCTAATGATTTACTGTTAAATTCATAGATAAGTGCACTTCTCAACTTTTCACCAGAGACATTTCTTGTTACAGCAGATGGCAATTATCACAGAGACCCACAACTGGTCAACGTGCAGAGGTTAAGAGACTACAGAGTACTCTGCCCTAAACAGATACCTGCATCAAACCCCTTTCTCCCATGTTCAGAGAATGTGGAGAAAGAGGAGACAGAAAAATCCCAAGACCCAGGTGGTAGATGAATACAAAGAAACTATTTTTGAACACAGCAGACCAGCTGCACACATAAACCCACAGGGTTTAGGACAGCATACACAAGCCTAAGCCAGACAAAAACCTAACATGGAAAGGGAAGGTGAGCATAAACCCCAGCCCTAGCTTATTATGGGCAACTGACAGCTGCTTGGGGTGGGGGATTCAGTTTTCTTTAATTCATATAGATAAGAATCTGCCTTCATTCTGCCTATGTCCTGAAAACTTAAGTGAGGCAGAACACGAAAGTACTAGACTAGTTTATTTGGCAGAGGAACTTTCAAGGCAGGATGGCATTCAGTAGAATGACTACTGTTCTCTGTTCTCATCCAGGTATATAGTGAGAGCAGAAAGACACAAAAATGAGAAGTTTGACAACCAAAGAAGTGTGTGCAAGTTTAAAGCTGCAGACACAACATCTGTAATTGCTAGAAACTAGCACCATTGCACAGAAACTCCTTGCCCTTCACTGGAGCAATAGGAAAGGAACCCTGAAGACAAGATCTCCAAGGATTGAAGGCTCGAGCTTGTGAAAATTTAAATTCATTGGAAACAAAGCAAGCCTGACCCAAAAATGGCACTCAAGGGGTTCCTGCTCAAACTTCCTAGGTGTCTTCCTATGGCTAGCAAACAGGCTGCTGCAGCTGCAGTCCAGAGGGGGCATGCTGCACTCGGCACTGATGTCTACAGCAAAGTTCTAGAAATCCTCAGTCAATGTGTGGCAGGGTTAGATTCTCTGCAAGGAGATCCTGAGAAGCCACTGCATGAAGCTGAGAAGATAAGTCTATCTAAGTTGCTGTGAGGAGTTCAGGATTTTGGAGATGCCAGGACCATGAGGTATCTGCCAAGGAAAGCTATAGGCATGGAGTAAGCTGGGCTAGAGAGAGGCTGTGTGCTGCAGGCAGCAGAGCTGGAGGGATGAGACTATAGGAGTCCTAGATGCCAAACATGGAGCTACAAGGTCTGGTGTTCTCCCTATGGAGTTGTGGTCTTGCTTTGGTCTAATCTGTCCTTGCTATGCCCCCATTCCTCTTTTTGAAAAATAGAAATGTTTACTCTGTGCTACTGTATACTAGAAGTATATAACTTTTAATTTTTTAATATTAAGGGCTCACAGTTCAGAGGCTGTCTTGAGTCTCAGAAGAGGCTTTGGAATTCTGAATAATATTGGAATGTGGAGACTTTTACAGATGGATTAAATACAACTTGCTTTATGAGATGAACATCAGATTTTAGGGATGGGGTAAAATGTTAAGATGTAAAATGTACAGCTGTCAAAATGACAAGGGGTGAACTTGGGAGGGTTAATTGCGATTATCAACTAGATTCTAGATTTAGAATCACAGAAACACCTATTTCTGAGTGTGTCTATGTTTCCAGAAATGTTTAACTGAGGACGGTAGACCCACCCTGAATGTGGATGGTACTATCATCATGGGCTGGGGTCCTAGACTGAAGAAAATGAGCTAAACACTTGTACTAATGCTGTCTGTCTGTCTGTCTCCCTCCCTCCCCCCCCTGCTCTCCATGCAATGTGGCTAGCTGCTCCGTGCTCCTGCTGCTATGACTCCCCTATCATGATACACTAAACCCTCAAAGTGTGAGCTAAAATAAACCACTTATTACTTAAATTGCTTTTGTCAGGTATTTTGCCTTATCAAAAAGAAAAATAATAAAATGAGCATCTACCAATGAACCAAACAGGTGAAGGGGGCCTATCCTACAGAACTCAAACTAGCTAAAAGTACTGTGGGTTTTTTTTTTCCTATATATTATCTTCAAAGTTAGTGTGGAACTTACAAATGAACACCCTTGCTATTTTCTTGTATCTGGCTTAAAAATTGTATGTGGAACAAAGACTTGGTTTCAAATGACTTTAATAACCAAAATGAAAACAACAGAATCTTCTGTAAGATTTTCAAATTATAATCAGGTATTTTCCTACTCATCCAGCTAGGTTTTCCACTATGAACTAAGAATGCTCTAAGAAAAATGATGCTCTCAGGGAGATAATCAACACAATGTACTGCTGAACACAATGGCCCATGTAGTAATCTCAGTGCTGGAGAGGCTGAGGCAGGAGCATTGTGAGCTCAGACTCAGCAATATAGTGAGCTTCAAGTCAGCAAGATCCAGGTGGTGAAACCCTGCCTCATAAGAAAGGAAACCCCCCACAAACTTTTAGTTATAAAACTAAATATAGATGGAGTAAAGAGCTGAACAGAGACTTCACAAGTGAGGAATTAGATGGCTGAGAAACACCTTAAGAAGTGTTCAACATCACTAATCATTAAGGAAATGCAAATCAAAACCACTTTAAGATATCATCTTACTCCAATAAGACTGGCTAGGATCAAGAAAACAAATGATACCAAGTGCTGGAGAGATTGTGGGGAAAGGGGAATGCTCATCCACTGCTGGTGGGAATGTAAACTCATACAGCCACTATGGAAAGCAGTGTGGAGAACCCTTGGAAGACTTGGAATGAACTTGCCACCCAACCCGGCCATACCACTCCTAGGCATGTACCCTCAAGACTCACCCCACTGCAGAGATACATGCACAGCCATGTTTATTTCAGCTCTCTTCACAACAGCAAGGAG
This sequence comes from Rhizomys pruinosus, assembly GCA_009823505.1. Taxonomy (NCBI): domain Eukaryota; kingdom Metazoa; phylum Chordata; class Mammalia; order Rodentia; family Spalacidae; genus Rhizomys; species Rhizomys pruinosus. The sequence continues at coordinate 1,119,043 of VZQC01006735.1, forward strand.
CTGGAACCAACCCAAATGCCCCTCAACTGATGAGTGGATAGAGAAAATGTGGTACATCTACACAATGGAGTTCTATGCAGCAATAAAGAAAGATGACATCATGAGCTTTGCAGGAAAATGGCTAGAGCTAGAAGACATCATGTTGAGTGAAGTAACACAGTACCAGAAAAACAAATGACAAATGGTATCACTCATCTGTGGATGCTAGTGCCAATTACCTAATTGTAAGTATTTCTTGTGCACGGCCCTTGAGCTTTTGTCCAAGCAGTTGGGAGTGATGCATATTGGAAACAACAACAACAACAACAACAACAACAGAAAGGACTGCATCAAAGAACTGACTGAACCAGTGAACTTCTGCTCAAAACAGTCAACTTCCACATGGAGAATGTCGAGAAAGACTGAGAAAGAGATGAAAAGCATGTTTGGCAGAATACATGAGCTCTGGTGGGGTGGGGGCATAGGGTGGGGAACACGGGCCTAGATTTGATAATCTTGTACAAAATATATATCAAAAAATAAAAATAAACAAAAAACTGAATATATTCATGAAAATATATAATATAAACAAAATGCCACTTGTCTTCTTTTCAAGTCCAACTCTTAGATAATAGAACTCTTACATTTAGAAGTTTATTATGTTCACAAAAATACTTGCTCCTCCTAATAGACACCATTTTCTTCAAACACAAGCTAGTTAGATCTTACTGGACTTATTCATTCAACAAAAATTTACTAAATTCCAAAAATATAAATTCCTAATATAAAGTAAACAAAACAGGAAGAATTCATGACCTTGTACAATTTATATTCCAGTGGAATATAATAATATTGGCAACAATAAAACAAAACAGCTATACAAAGTGTAGGCATAGTGGTGTCTTCAATGAACCACACATGTTGATACTGTATCCTTCGTAGTCCTCAGTGATGAGTCTGGGCTTGGTCATGAGATATGGTGCTCATAAGCATAGGCTTTGAGTCTACTGGGAAGTAGCCTTTTGGATTCCTAAGCTAAGTAAGAAATATGTCCACAGATAATCTTGCTAAAGATCTCTAGCCAACTGCAGGCCTACTAGTACCTCTAAGGAGACCAGCAAAAACACTGCCCAGGTGATCCCAGATCAGAAAACAAATATGGGGACAAATAAATGGATGTTAACCTGAGGCAATTGGATTTGAGTTAGTTGGAGAAGTATGATGAATCTTTTTACTTGAGTAACTTTCCATAGCAACAGACATATCTACTCACTCATATGAATGGATTTCTGGATGTTTATCAGCAATTTCTATGTCCTTTCCCTAAAACTATTTATTATTTGACCCCCCCAAACTATTATTTGTCCTTTGCCTATCTTTCAATTGGGCTACTATCTTCTAGTGATTTGAAATAGTCATTGTATATTAAAAAATTATTTTACCAAAGTTTCTGAAAATAAAAGAATTTATTTTGCTATACTAGAGTTTTATATGTTTGGATAGAGAAATTATCATATCAATATTTTTCCTGATGTACTAGCTGGATTTCATTTTGTGCTATAAAAGATTTTCAAGAACATGATTATATTTTAAAACTAATTCATGCATTTTACTACATTTATGATTTCTTTTCAGAATATTTAAAATTCTGCCACTTGTAAAAGTTTTATTTATGACAAATAATTTAAATATTTGGATTTATGTCAGAAAATATTAGCTAATTATCTAAACAGTCAAAATTATCATAGCCAGTATATTCTTTCACATTGCCCAACAATGTAGTGTATTAGGCAATAACTGTTGGTACCTACTGAGCCAGACTGTGTTGACTATCCATGATATACTGATTATACTGCGGCATTCTATAAAATATAATTAATACCTATATTAAAATCATTCACTATGCAGTTAGCAAAGAGAAATAAAACAAAGAAAACCAAACATGACATATATAAAACTAACAATATCCTAGTATTTGGTAAAAAAAAAAAAAAAAAGACAAATGATCCTATTATTAGAGGAAGAAAAATTTATTCATTTCTTTAAATGAAAATCACTTATTAAACAGCTACTCTGTGGCACACACTTATAAGTAGTGAAGAGGAAGAGAAATTCCATTTGAAGGCCTTAAAGAGTCCAGAGTCTAGTAAAGGAGATAGACAAGTTTTAAACTATGTTTAAAAGATAAGTGATGTACTAGAGATATGAACATGTAATGGGTCTCCATGCAACCTAGGACGAGCATTCCAGACAGAGAAGACTCTGAAAGATGATTATACAGAATTGGGGAAGTGAAGCAGCCCTTTACCCTTCTGTCATAGCTAAAGTTCAGTGCCAAATTGGATCATGAGCATTTACTGGTTTTCTACAACATTTTATAGTTTTAGCTACTGAGGATATTTCAAGGGGAAAAACAGCATTGTAGAGATCATATGACTGAACAAAAACATGGATAACTTGAACATGAATAACATGGCAAAGCTTATGTATGAACTAGTTTGCAAAGTGCAATGGAGAAAGATTACAAAGAAAGGCAGGAACTAGATCAGGAAAATCCTTTAGTGTCAGGATATAGAATTGAATAAATTAACCTTTAAAAGGCAAAGCTATCAAATAGAGGAAGCTTATAGGTACACTTTATCACTATCCCAATTTATTCTGAAACTTTCAAAACTACAGAAAAATATACAAAAATAGTTCCATGAACACCTGCACATACTTCACCTAGATTCACCAACTATTAATGTGTTGCCACATTTGCCCACACTCAGAAACACTTCCTTTTTTTTTTTTTTTTTTCTTCTAGACTGCTTAGAGTATCTAGATGGTACTGGGTCACTTGGTCAAGGTGGTATCTGTCTGACATCTCTATAATAAATGTACTGTTTCCCTTTGAAACTAATAAGCAGTGTGAATAAACATCCAATTTGACAACAATCATGGTTTCCAGAGTAACTGTCTATTATTGTTGTCATAACTAGAATTTAGATTCTTTTTCATTTTCCTATGTAAATCACTATCTTGGTGTTAGCTGCCTGTCATTGTCCTCTCCCATTGTCCTCTCTTTTTAGTTGCTCCCCCGCCAAACAGTTCCTCTTGCTTTCCTGTCACATGTATTCAATTACCCTCTCTTCTTCCCCCTTCCCCTCCCTTTAGACTCTTCTTCCACGTTCATATTCTCCTTTCATATGGATGTATGTACATACATACATACATACATACACACACACACACACAAACACACACACAAATGTTCCACATGAGTAAAAGCATACCACATGTCATTCTGAATTTGCCTTATTTCCCTTAACATAAAGTGGCAACATTAAAAAATTCAACATTTATTAGTAGATGGCATTTTTATACAAAAAAATTATTGTACGCTCCACATTAATACCATTCCAACTTTAAAAATGTTAGGTATTAGCGTAGTGAAGCATGAATGTAATCCCAGAGTTTAGGAGGTAGGGGCAGGAAGATAATAGAGCTCAAGGCCAGTCTGGATAACATGAGAATCAACTCTGCCCCCCCCCCCCACACATGTGCATGCGGACTATATTCTTTTTTTTTGTCTTTTTGAGACAGGGTCTCCCTGTAGCCCCAGTTGTACCGGAACTCACTATGTAGACCACGCTGGCCTTGAAATCACAAAGATCTGCCTGCCTCTGCCTCCTGAGTGCTGGGATTAAAGACGTGCACCACCATGCCCAGTGCGGACTATATTCTTTAAAAGATCATGGATTCTTAAAAAAAAAGTTATAAACAATTCCTCTACTATGAAAATTACTAAAGTGAAATTCAAAAAACATGAAATTAGCCATATTAAGGTGTATAATTCAGTGGCATATGTTCATAATGTTATGTAATCACTACCTCCTTTCCCCAATTTTTTTTTTTTTTTTTTTTGCTTTTTCGAGACAGGGTCTCCCTGTAGCCCCAGCTGTCCTGGAACTCACTCTGTAGACCAGGCTGGCCTTGAACTCACAAAGATCCACCTGCCTCTGCCTCCCGAGTGCTAGGATTAAAGGCGTGCGCCACCATGCCCGGCATCCCCAAATTTTTTAATCAACCCCAATAAAACCTTGTGCCCATTAAGCAGTATCTTTCCTCTTCCAAGTCCTTGATAACCACCAACTGACTTTCTCCCTAAATCTATTTGAGATTTTTATTCATACATATGGAAGCAAAAATACACTATCTTTTGTGACTGGTTCCTTTCATGGAGCATAAACTTTTTGAAGATTTCCTAGCTTGTAATACAATACCAATAATTTATTCCTTCTCCTGGGTGGTATTATATTGTATTAACACAGAATAATTTGTTTACTTATAAGCTGGTGGATATTTGTGCTATGTCCACCTTTAAGCTATTGAGAACAGTACCTATAAATATATGTATAAATATTTGAGTACCTGTTTTTTAATGATATATAGACACACACACATAAATACTCTCATATATATATATGTGTGTGCATTTCTTTTTTTCTCATTACTTTATTTTATTTTTTCCTTTTATTATTTTTTAATAAATTTATATTTTTTTAACAACTCTAGACCCATGTCCCCCCCACATTCCCCCACCCCACCAGAGCTCATGCATTCTGCCAAACATGCCTTTCATCTCTTTCTCAGTCTTTCTCAATATTCTCCATGAGCCAGTTGACTGTTTTGAGCAGAAGTTCATCGTTTCAGTCAGTTCTTCGATGCAGCCCTTTCTGTTGTTGTTGTTGTTGGTCTTTCCAATATGCATCACTCCCAACTGCTTTGGACAAAAGCTCAGGGGGCCATACACAAGAAATACTTACAACTAGGTAACTGGCATTAGCATCCACAGATGAGGGATACCATTCGTCGTTTGTTTTTCTGGGACTGTGTTACTTCACTCAGCATGATGTCCTCCAGCTCCAGCCATTTTCCTGCAAAGCTCATGATGTCGTCTTTCTTTACTGCTGCATAGAACTCCATTGTGTAGATGTACCAGATTTTCTCTATCCACTCATCAGTTGAGGGGCATTTGGGTTGGTACCAGCTCCTTGCTATTGTGAAGAGAGTCACTTAGCCTTGCCTTTAATATTGGCTGGGAGGATAACTCTGCCCCCACGGTAACAAAAGCCAACCAATGAAAGACAACTGGATTAACAGATTAACTAGATGAAATCAGTCAACAGTCAGCCTTGCTGAAGCACTCAGCTGCTGCTCACCTACCTGGGCTTGCCTGAGCTGTTCTCGGGAGATCTCATATATGTGCATTTCTATAAGTGTGCTTGCTAGTTCACGTGTTAACTTTATGCTTATCTTTCTGAGTAACCATCAATGTTTTCTACTATGTATGTACCATTTTACATGTCCACTAATGTTGCATAAAGGTTTAGTTTCTCTACAATCTTGCCAGTGCTTGCTATTCCATTCTTGTAAACTACAGCCACTCTAGCAGGACCTATGTGGTACCTCATCCTGATGACAAGTGCCACTTTGGGATCTTTTCATGTGTTTGTTGTCCATTTGTACAACTTATATGTAGAAATGATTTTTTAATCACTTGCCTAATTTTAACTGGACTGACTTTTTTTAGTTGTAAAATTCCTTTATATGCTTCTGATACACTAGATCCTTAACTTAGGTAGGATTAGTGAGCATTTGCTCCTGTTTTATAAACTTTTGACTTCCTTTTGCATGTGGATATCCAGTGTTCCAGTGGCATCTATTGGAAAAAGTATACTTTTCCCACTGAATCATTTAGTCATCTGTGTCCTAACGTACACATTAGTATTTTTTTTCCTTTTTTACTTTCTGGGATGACAGACAAGCTGTTCATGGTTTATTTTGCAGTTTACCTTAATATTTTCTTTTTGCCTCTCCTCCCTCTCTCCCCCCCACCTCTCTCGTGCACGCACACGTGTGTGTGTGTGTGTGTGTGTGTGTGTGTGTGTGTATGAGCATATAATTCTAGGTTCCTGTGCCAGGGTCTCTTACTGAACCTGGAGCTCACTGTGTGTGTGTGTGTGTGTGTGTGTGTGTGTGTGTGTGTACGCAATTCTAGGTTCCTCTGCCAGGGTATCTTACTGAACCTGGAGCTCACTAACTTAGCTAGACTGGCTGGTCAGGGAGACCTAGAGATCCTCCTCGTTCCTCAGCTTTTTTGCGTAGGTGCTGGGGATAAACTCAGGTCCTCACATGCTTACATGGTCAGAACTTTATCCACTCAGCCATCTCCTCAGCCCCCTACCTTGGTTCCTTTTAAGAGAAAAGTATTTAAAAACTAATATATCAGAGTGGGGTGTAAACTTCCTTTTAGAATGGTCACCCTTCTCACTGTGTCCTTCAACAGGATTTTCCTCTATACCCTCAGATTCCCGGTATCCCTTTGCATTACTAAAAATAAATCAGCCGGGCCTTTAATCCCAGCACTCAGGAGGCAGAGGCAGGTGGATCCCTGTGAGTTCAAGGCCAGCCTGGTCTACAGAATGAGCTCCAGGCCAGCTGGGACTAAAGAAGACCCTGTCTCAAAAATACAATAAATAAATAAATAAATAAATAAATAAATAAATAAATAAGGCAGATAGCTCAGTCCACAAAGTGCAAGCCCGAGGACACAGGTTTGATCCCCAGCACACAAGTAAAAAAGCTGGGTATGATGACATACATGTGTGTGATCCTAGTGTTGGGAAGGTGGAGATACACAGATCCTTGGGGCTCACTGGCCAGGCAGGCAGCCTAGCTTAATTAGCCTGATATCCTAACCCTAGGCTATTGAGAGACCCTGTCTCAAAAAACACCCAAGGTGTTATTATTATCCTCTGGCCTCTACATGCACACACATGGATAGACAGGCATCTGCACATACACATACAGGTATACACATAAACAAAATAATGCCAGGCCTGGTGGTACAGGCCTGTAATCCTAGCTATTTGGGAAGCTAAAGCAGGAGAATCTCAAGTTAAAGGCCTGCCTGAGGTAGTTCAAGGTTAGTATGGGCAACCTTAAAAGGAAACCTTAAAGGAAAAAAGAGCTGGTGCTATAGATCAGTAGTAGAGTCCTTATGTGCCATGCACATTAGTTAGGCTCTCTCTCTCTCTCTCTCTCTCTCTCTCTCTCTCTCTCTCTCTCTTTCACACACAAACACACACACACACGCACGCATGCACGCACGCACGCACACACACCACTCAATCAGAAGATTGCTACAGTAACTTAAATGGTATGAAATAAAATATTAAACAAAAGGACAAAGAAGAGTCACGTATGACTCACTAAATGATAAATTTCAAAAGTCAGCAGATATTTGCATTAGGTTTCTAGGGATGCCATAGTAAAATATACCCTAAAGAACATAAATTTATTTTGCATAGTTGTGGAGCCTAGAAATACAAAATTCAGGAACTGGCAGGTTTCGTTTCTTCTTGGCTTATACATGGCACTTCTGTGTCTGTGCATGGGGTTTTCTTCTACATCCTCCCTTTCTTGTTGTGACACTGGGTATCCAAATTTCCTTTCTATACGCATATCCATCAGACTGAATTAGGAAGCACTCATATGACCTAATTTTATCTTAATCACCTATTTAAAGGCATTCACTAAATATAGTCACATTCTGAAGTACTCTAGGGTACTTAGTATGAAGTACATAGTATGAATTAGGGATATACTCTTTTTTTTTTTTATTAATTTTATTTAGTTCTGTATGTGTGTGAATGTACTGCCTGCATGCAAGTCTGTGCACCCGTGTCGTGCAATGCCGCGGAGGTCAGAAGAGGGTCTCGGATTCCCCTGGAGCTGGAGTTCTCCTGGAATTGGAGTTTCAGACGGCTCTCGGCCGCCATGTGGGTGCTGGGGATCGAACCCGGGTCCTCTGTAAGAGCAGTCGGCGCTCTTAACCGCTAGGCCATCTCTCCAGCCCCAGGGATATACTCTTAAGCATATATGTATTTAAGTAAAATATTTTCTTGAAACCCCATGTTTCTTTTACGTTTTAAAAATACTAGAGAGAACTGCTTATTCAGAAGGTATGTCTGTTAAACTAAAACAGAATGGAGTAAGAAATACACATTAAACACTTTTATTTATTTTTTCTGTGTTTGTTTTCATTTTTGCTTGTTTGTTTGGTTTTGAGAAAAGGTCTCATTCTGTAGCCTTGGCTGGCATGGAACTTAATATGTAGACTAAGCTATCCTTGAATTCAGAGAGCCTTCAGCCCCTGCCTTCTAAGTGCTATGATTACAGGCATACACCACTATACCTTGCTTCTATTTTAATTCTTTAAAACCAAGATACCGAGGCTGAAGAAATTGCCCAATGTATAAAGTGGTTGCTGCCCAAGCTGAAGAATGAGAGTTCAGATTCCCAGCACCCATATGAAAAGCCAAGTATAGCAGCATGCACCTTGTAAGCCCAACACTGGGAAGAGGGTAGAGACAGGATCCTAGGTGGTCACTGGCCAGTCTAGACAAATCAGCAAGCTCCAGGTCAGGTGAGAGACTGTCTCAAAAAGTGCTAAGTATGCTGGGTCTAGTGGCGCATGCCTTTAATCCCAGTAATCCCGGCACTTGGGAGGCAGAGGCAGGTGGATGGGTCTCTGTGAGTTCAAGGCCAGCCTGGTCTACAGAGAGAGCTCCAGGTCAGCTGGGAATAAAGGGAGAGCCTGTCTCAAAAATACCCCCTCCCCCCAAAAAAGGGGCAAGTGATAAAGGAAGATTCCTGTTGTAGACGTCTGGCCTCCCTATGTGTATGCATGGTAAAGTATGTGCATGGGCAAGCACATGAAGACACACAGACACACCATACATACATACATATATACATACACACGCAAACACACACATGCACAAATACAAAATAATAAAGGCAAAGTACCATATAGGCTTAGTCTGATACTGGTAAAGAATAACTTTTTATAGGGGCTGGAGAGATGGCCTAGTGGTTATGAGCTGACTGTTCTTGGAGAGGACCCGAGTTCGATTCCCAGCAACCACATGTTGATTGGCAACCATCTGTAACTCCAGTTCCAGGGGAATCTGACACCCCCTTCTGACCCCTGCAGCACTGCATGACAAAGGTGCACTGACCTGCATGCAGACAGTACATTCATACACATAAAAAAATTAAAATATTAAAAGAGAATAACTTTTTATATTAAATAAAACCTACCAGTATGCTAAATAAAGCAGAAAAATAATCCATTAAAAACATTAAAGCATGTGTGAGTGATCTATTTGGAAGTTTCTATTAATAGATAATATCAGACCTTTCTAAAAATTTTAAAGAATTTTAGACATTTTCATTTTATCTTCCTATCTAAAAATTGTTATCTTGCTGCTTACTTTGCTTATTTATGGTAGATTAATTTCTCATGGTTTGTATTTAGAGATCGGGTGTGTTCATCGTTGTATGAGCTTTTATCTCTAAGAATGCTTACTAGTAGCCTGGATTGAAGGTACACTCCCCAAAATATTAGTATCTGCTGTTGCCAAGTATTCAGACATTAATAGCCATAAAGTAACTTGGGGATTTTTTTTTTTAAACCTGGAGTTTGGGGGCTGGAGAGATGGCTCAGTGGTTTAGAGTACTGGCTTCTTTTATTTATTTTTATTTTGCATGTATGTGTTCTCCCTGCGTGACTGTAAGTGCACCTATGTTGACTAATGTCCATGGAGACCAAAAGGGATAGTCTTTCCTCCTCTTTTCCAATTAGTACTTCTTTAATGTGGGGTGCTGAGTAGAAAGTGTATTCTCTGGTGTTTGGGTGGAATATTCGATAGATGTCTGTGAGGTTCATTTGGTGTATTGTACCATTCAGTTCAGATGACTCTCTGTTTATCCTTTGTCCTGTTGATCTGTCTAAAGGACTTAGTGGGGTACTGAAGTCCCCTACTATTAGTGTGCTGGGGTTAATCTGTGCCTTGAGGTCCAGAAGAATTGTCATTATAAAGTTTGGTGCACTAGAGTTTGGTGCATACATATTCATGATTGTGAGATCTTCATTGTCAATTGTTCCTTTAATCAATGGCCCTCTTTGTCTCTTTTGATTTCTTTTGCTTTGAAGTCTATTTTGTCTGATATTAGAATAGCAACACCTTTCTTTTTTCACATAAATGTATTTTTATTTTTTTATCAAATCTAGACCCGTGTACCCCCCAATTCCCCCACCCCACCAGAGCTCATGCATTCTGCCAAACATGCTTTTCATCTCTTTCTCAGTCTTTCTCAATAGTCTCCATGAGAAAGTTGACTGTTTTGAGCAGAAGTTCACTGTTTCAGTCAGTTCTTCGATGCAGTCCTTTCTGTTGTTATTGTAGTTGTTGTTGTTTCCAATATGTATCAATCCCAACTGCTTTGGACAAAAGCTTCAAGGGGCCATGCGCAAGACATACAACTAGGTAATTGGCACGAGCATCCACAAATAAGGGATATCATTTGTCCTTTGTTTTTTCTGGGACTGTGTTACTTCACTCAGCATGTCTTCTAGCCCCAGCCATTTTCCTGCAAAGCTCATGATGTCGTCTTTCTTTACTGCTGCATAGAACTCCATTGTGTAGATGTACCACATTTTCTCTATCCACTCATCAGTTGAGGGGCATTTGGGTTGGTTCCAGCTTGTCCTAGTTTGTCTTCCATTGCTGTGACAAAACACTCTGACCGACACCAACTTGGGGGAGGAAAGGGTTTATTCAGCTTACATCTCCTGGGTCACAGTTCATCACTTAGGGAGACCAAGGCAGGAACTCAGGGCAGGAACCTGGAGGCAGGAGCTGAAGCACAGGCCATGGAGGAGTACTGTTCACTGGCTTGCTCCCCTAGCTCATGCCCAGCCCTCCTTCTTATACAGTACGCAACACCCTGCCCAGGGTGGCACCACTCTTGTGGGCTGGGCCCCCCCCCCCACTGCTCGACCATCAAGACAATACTCCACAGATGTGGCCACAGGCCAATCCAATGGAGCCAATTCCCCAACTGAGACTCCCTCAACCCAGGTGTGTCAAGTTGACACTAAAGCTATCCAGCACACAGCTCCTTGCTATTGTGAAGAGAGCTGAAATAAACATGGCCGTGCATGTATCTCTGTGGTGGGGTGAGTCGTGAGGGTACATGCCTAGGAGTGGTATGGCTGGGTCAGGTGGAAAGTTCATTCCAAGTCTTCCAAGGGTTCTCCACACTGCTTTCCATAGTGGCTGTATGAGTTTACATTCCCACCAGCAGTGGATGAGTGTTCCCCTTTCCCCACAATCTCTCCAGCACTTGGTATCATTTGTTTTCTTGATCCTAGCCAGTCTTATTGGAGTAAGATGATATCTTAAAGTGGTTTTCATTTGCATTTTCTTAATGATTAGTGATGTTGAACACCAGAGACTTCACTTCTTAAACATACCATTATCAGAAAAAAAATCTTTTAAATTTATTTTTATTTTATATTTGAATATTTTACATGCATGTATGTAAGTGCACTACATGTGCATAATACCTCTGGAACTCAGAAGAGAGTGTTAGATCACCTGGATCTGGAGTTACAGATGGTTGTTAGCACTATGTGGGTTCTGGGAAATCAATCTGGGTCCTCTGCAAGGGCAACCAGAGCTCTTAACTGCTGAGCCAACTCTCTAGCTCCCAGAAAACTTTTAATTCTCATACTACTTCACAATAGGGATGGAATTTCAGTGCCTAAAGCCTTGGGGGGAATGAAAGGTCCTGTTACCAGGAAAGTGCAAGACACTGAGGATCGCTATACCATGTATTTGGTCTTAGCTCACTTGTGCTACCACCATAGAACATCACACTAGGTAACTTACAGAGAAAAGAAACACATTTCTCACAGTTCTGAAGGTTGTGAAGTCCAAGATCAAAGCACCAGAAGTTGGTGTCTGGTAAGGGCCTTATTTTTGTGTGCCTGCATGTGTGGTGTGTGTGTGTGTGTGTGTGTGTGTGTGTGTGTGTGTNACTTGGTCAAGGTGGTATCTGTCTGACATCTCTATAATAAATGTACTGTTTCCCTTTGAAACTAATAAGCAGTGTGAATAAACATCCAATTTGACAACAATCATGGTTTCCAGAGTAACTGTCTATTATTGTTGTCATAACTAGAATTTAGATTCTTTTTCATTTTCCTATGTAAATCACTATCTTGGTGTTAGCTGCCTGTCATTGTCCTCTCCCATTGTCCTCTCTTTTTAGTTGCTCCCCCGCCAAACAGTTCCTCTTGCTTTCCTGTCACATGTATTTCAATTTACCGCTCTCTTCTTCCCCCTTCCCCTCCCTTTAGACTCTTCTTCCACGTTCATATTCTCCTTTCAATGGATGTATTGTACATACTAATACATAACATACACACCACACACAGCACAACACACAACACAAATGGTCCACATGAGTAAAAGCATACCACATGTCATTCTGAATTTGCCTTATTTCCCTTAACATAAAGTGGCAACATTAAAAAATTCAACATTTATTAGTAGATGGCATTTTTATACAAAAAAATTATTGTACGCTCCACATTAATACCATTCCAACTTTAAAAATGTTAGGTATTAGCGTAGTGAAGCATGAATGTAATCCCAGAGTTTTAGAGGTAGGGGCAGGAAGATAATAGAGCTCAAGGCCAGTCTGGAATACATGAAAATCAACTCTGCCCCCCCCACACATTGCCCATGCGAACTAATTCTTTTTTTGGTCTTTTAGAGACAGGTCTCCCTGTAGCCCCCAGTTGTACCGGAACTCACTATGTAGACCACGCTGGCCTTAGAAAAGTCACAAAGATCTCCGCCTGCCTCTGCATGTGGATAAAGAGGCACCACCATGCCCAGTGCGGACTATATTCTTTAAAAGATCATGGATTCTTAAAAAAAAGTTAAAACAATTCCTCTTACTATGAAATTACTAAAGGAAATTTCAAGAAAACATGAAATTAGCCATATTAAGGTGTATAATTCAGTGGCATATGTTCATAATGTTATGTAATCACTACAACAACTCCTTCCCCAATTTTTTTTTTTTTTTTTTTGCCTTTTTTTTTTTTGAGACAAGGTCTAGGTCTTTCCCTGTAGCCCAGCTGTCCTGAACCTCACTCTGTAGACCCAGGCTGACCTTGAACCACAAAGACCTATCTGTCTCTGATGCCTCCCGAGTGCTGGGATTAAATGAGCGTGCCACCATGCCCGGCATCCCCAAATTTTTTAATCAACCCCAATAAAACCTTGTGCCCATTAAGCAGTATCTTTCCTCTTCCAAGTCCTTGATAACCACCAACTGACTTTCTCCCTAAATCTATTTGAGATTTTTATTCATACATATGGAAGCAAAAATACACTATCTTTTGTGACTGGTTCCTTTCATGGAGCATAAACTTTTTGAAGATTTCCTAGCTTGTAATACAATACCAATAATTTATTCCTTCTCCTGGGTGGTATTATATTGTATTAACACAGAATAATTTGTTTACTTATAAGCTGGTGGATATTTGTGCTATGTCCACCTTTAAGCTATTGAGAACAGTACCTATAAATATATGTATAAATATTTGAGTACCTGTTTTTTAATGATTACTAGGACACACACAATAATACTCTCATAGTATATATATTGTGGTGCTTGTCTTTTTTTTATTTACTTTTTATTGTATTTTTTCTTTTATATTTTTGAATAAATTTTATTTTTTAACAACTCTAGACCCATTCCCCATTCATTGCCCCCATCCCACCAAGCCCATGCATTTCTGCCCAAAACAAGCCTTTCATCTCTTTCTCAGTCTTTCTCCAATATTCTCCATAAGGAAGATAACTGATTTGAGCAGAGTTTCATCGTTTCAGTCAGTTCTCTGATGCAGCCCTTTCTGTTGTGTTTTATTTGGTCTTTCCAATATGCATAACACCCAAACTGCTTTGGACAAAAGCTCAGGGCCATACACAAAGAAATACTTACAACTAGGTAACTAGCATTAGCATCCACAGATGAGCGATACCATTCGTCGTTTGTTTTGTCTGGGACTGTGTACTTCACTCAGGCATTTCCTCCAGCTCCAGCCATTTTCCTCAAAGCTCTTTATGAGTCGTCTTTCTTTACTGCTGCCAAGAACTCCATTGTGTGAGAGTACCCAGATTTCTCATATCCACTCCACAGTTGAGGAGGCATTTGGGTTGGTACCAGCCCTTTGCTATTGTAGAAGAGAAGTCACTGAGCCTGCCTTTAATATTGGCTGGGAAACCTGCCCCACACGTAACAAAAAGGCCAACCAATGAAGAACAACTGGATTAACAGATCAACTAGATGAAATCAGTCAACATTCAGCCTTGCTGAAGCCTCAGCTCTGCTCACACCTGGGCTGCCAGCTGTTTCTCGGAATCTCATATTGTGCATTTCTATAAGGTGCATTGCTAGTTCAACGTGTTAAACATTATAGCTTATCTGTTTTGAAGAACCAAATCAAATGTTTTCTACTATGTATGTACCATTTTACATGTCCACTAATGTTGCATAAAGGTTTAGTTTCTCTACAATCTTGCCAGTGCTTGCTATTCCATTCTTGTAAACTACAGCCACTCTAGCAGGACCTATGTGGTACCTCATCCTGATGACAAGTGCCACTTTGGGATCTTTTCATGTGTTTGTTGTCCATTTGTACAACTTATATGTAGAAATGATTTTTTAATCACTTGCCTAATTTTAACTGGACTGACTTTTTTTAGTTGTAAAATTCCTTTATATGCTTCTGATACACTAGATCCTTAACTTAGGTAGGATTAGTGAGCATTTGCTCCTGTTTTATAAACTTTTGACTTCCTTTTGCATGTGGATATCCAGTGTTCCAGTGGCATCTATTGGAAAAAGTATACTTTTCCCACTGAATCATTTAGTCATCTGTGTCCTAACGTACACATTAGTATTTTTTTTCCTTTTTTTACTTTTCCTGAGGACAGACAAGCTGTTCATGGTTTATTTTGCAGTTTACCTTAATATTTTCTTTTTGCCTCTCCTCCCTCTCTCCCCCCACCTCTCTCGTGCACGCACACGTGTGCTGTTGTGGGTGTGTGTGTGTGTGTGTGTGTGTAGAGCATATATCTAGGTTCCTGTGCCAGGGTCTCTTACTGAACCTGGAGCTCCACTGTGTGTGTGGTTGTGTGTGTGTGTGTGTGTGTTGTGTATGCGTAGCATAATTCTAGGTTCCTGTGCCAGGGTCTCTTACTGAACCTGAGCTCACTGTGTGTGTGTGTGTGTGTGTGTGTGTGTGTGTGTGTGACGCAATTACTAGGTTTCCTCTGCCAGGGTTATCTTACGGAGAACCTGGTAGCTCACTAATAAGCTAGACCTGGCTGGTTCAGGGAGACACTAGAGACTCCTCTGTTCCTCAGCTTTGTATTGCGTAGTGCTGGGGATAAACTCAGGTCCTCACATGCTTACATGGTCAGAACTTTATCCACTCAGCCATTTCTCCTCAGCCCCTACCTTGGTTCCGTTTAAGAGAAAAGTATTTAAAAACTAATATATCAGAGTGGGGTGTAAACTTCCTTTTAGAATGGTCACCCTTCTCACTGTGTCCTTCAACAGGATTTTCCTCTATACCCTCAGATTCCCGGTATCCCTTTGCATTACTAAAAATAAATCAGCCGCCTTTAATCCCAGCACTCAGGAGGCAAGAGCAGGTGGATCCCTGTGAGTTCAGCGCCAGCCTGGTCTACAGCGAATGATCTCCAGGCCAGTGGGAACTAAAGAAGACCTGTCTCAAAAAACAATAAATAAATAAAGTAATAAATAAAATAAATTAAATAAGGCAGATAGCTCAGTCCACAAAGTGCAAGCCCGAAGACACAGGTTTGATCCCCAGCACACAAGTAAAAAAGCTGGGTATGATGACATACTGTGTGGGTGATCCTAGTGTTGGGAAGTGGAGATACACAGATTCCTTTGGGCTCACTGGCCAGGCAGGCAGCCTAGCTTAATTAGCCTGATATCCTAACCCTAGGCTATTGAGAGACCCTGTCCCAAAAAACACCAAGTTTATTATTTATCCTCTGCGCTCTACATGCACACACAGTCGGATAGACAGGCTATCTGACATACACATACAGTTATACACAAAAAAATAATCCAGGTCTGGTGGCTCAGGTTTGTAATCCTAGCTATTTGGGAAGCTAAAGCAGGAGAATCTCAAGTTAAAGGCCTGCCTGAGGTAGTTCAAGGTTAGTATGGGCAACCTTAAAAGGAAACCTTAAAGGAAAAAAGAGCTGGTGCTATAGATCAGTAGTAGAGTCCTTATGTGCCATGCACATTAGTTAGGCTCTCTCTTCTCTCTCTCTCTCTCTCTCTCTCTCTCTCTCTCTCTCTTTCACACACAAACACACACAACACGCACTTCGATGCACGCACCGCACGCACACACACCACTCAATCAGAAGATTGCTACAGTAACTTAAATGGTATGAAAATAAAATATTAAAAACAAAGAAAAAGTAAGAGTCACGGATGACCACGAAATGATAAACTTTCAAAAGTCAGCAGAATTTTGCATTAGTTCTAGGGATGCCAATAAAATATACCCTAAAAACATAAATTTATTTTGCATAGTTGTGGAGCCTAGAAATACAAAATTCAGGAACTGGCAGGTTTCGTTTCTTCTTGGCTTATACATGGCACTTCTGTGTCTGTGCATGGGGTTTTCTTCTACATCCTCCCTTTCTTGTTGTGACACTGGGTATCCAAATTTCCTTTCTATACGCATATCCATCAGACTGAATTAGGAAGCACTCATATGACCTAATTTTATCTTAATCACCTATTTAAAGGCATTCACTAAATATAGTCACATTCTGAAGTACTCTAGGGTACTTAGTGAGAAAGTAACATAGTTATGAATTGGGATATACTCTTTTTTATTAATTTTATTTATTCTGTATGTTGTGAATTTACTCCCTGCATGCAAGTCTGTGCACCCGTGTTCGTGCAATGCCCGGAGGTTCAGAAGAGGGTCTCGTGATTCCCCTGGAGCTGGAGTATCGCCTGGAATTGTGAGTTTCAGACGCTCTCGAGCCGCCATGTGGGTGCTGGGATCAACCCGGTTTTTTTTTTTCCGCTTTGTTTTAAAAAAGGGGGAAAGGGGCCCAGTCGGCGCTCTTAAACCGCTAGGCCAATTCTCTCCAGCCCCAGGATTATACTTCTTAAGCATATATGTATTTAAGTAAAATATTTTCTTGAAACCCCATGTTTCTTTTACGTTTTAAAAATACTAGAGAGAACTGCTTATTCAGAAGGTATGTCTGTTAAACTAAAACAGAATGGAGTAAGAAATACACATTAAACACTTTTATTTATTTTTTCGTGTTTGGTTTCATTTTTGCTTGTTTGTTTGGTTTGAGAAAGTCTCATTCTGTAATCCTTGGCTGCATGGAACTTAATATGTAGACTAAGCTATCCTTGAACTCAGAGAGCCTTCAAGCCCCTGCCTTCTAATGCTATGATTCGAGCATACACCACTATACTTGCTTCTATTTTAATTCTTTAAAACCAAGATACCGAGGCTGAAGAAATTGCCCAATGTATAAAGTGGTTGCTGCCCAAGTGCAAAAAATGGAAAGTTCAGATTCCAGCACCATATAAAAGCCAAGATGGCAGTGGTGTGACTCTGTAAGTCCAGTGCTGGGCAGGCAGAGACAGAAGAATCCCAGGGACTCTCTGGCCAGCCAGTCTAGACAAATCAGCAAGCTCCAGGTTTAGTAGAGACTGTCTCAAAAAGTGCTAAGTATGCTGGGTCTAGTGGCGCATGCCTTTGGAATCCAGTAAATCCCGCACTTGGGAGGCAGAGGCAGGTGGATGGTCTCTGAGTTCAAAGGGCCAGCCCTGTCTACAGAGAGAGCTCCAGGTCAGCTGGCACTAAAGGGAGAGCCTGTTCTTCTCAAAATACCCCTCCCCCCAAAAAAATGGGTATAGATGGATAAAGGAAGATTCCTGTTGTAGACGTCTGGCCTCCCTATGTGTATGCATGTAAATTATGTGCGATGGCAAGCACTATGAAACACACAAGACACACCTACAACATAACATATATTACATACAACGCAAACACACCACATGCACAAATTACAAAATAATAAAGGCAAAAGTACCATATAGCTTAGTCTTGATACTGGTAAAGAATACATTTTTATAGGGGCGGAAGATGCCTAGTGCTTTTGATGACGGTTCTTGAGAGAGGACCCCCGATTCGATTCCAGCAACCACATGTTGATGCAACCATCTAACACCAGTTCCAGGGGAATCTGACACCCCTCTGACCCCTGCGCACTGCATGACAAAGGTGCACTGACCTGCATGCAGACAGTACATTCATACACAATAAAAAATTAAAAATATAAAAGAGAATAAACTTTTTATAGTTAAATAAAACCTACAGTATGCTAATAAAGCAGAAAATAATCCATTAAAAACATTAGCATGGGTGAGTGATCTATTAGGAGATTCTATTAATAGATAATTCAGACCTTTCTAAAAAATTTAAAGAATTTTAGACATTTTCATTTTATCTTCCTATCTAAAAATTGTTATCTTGCTGCTTACTTTGCTTATTTATGGTAGATTAATTTCTCACTTTTTGTTATTTAGAGATCGGGTGTGTTCATCGTTGTATGAGCTTTTATCTCTAAGAATGCTTACTAGTAGCCTGGATTGAAGGTACACTCCCCAAAATATTAGTATCTGCTGTTGCCAAGTATTCAGACATTAATAGCCATAAAAGTAACTTGGATTTTTTTTTTAAACCTGGAGTTTGGGGCTTGAGAGATGCCTCCCAGTGGGGTAGATACTGCTTCTTTTATTGATTTTTATTTTTGCATGTATGTTTCTCCCTGCGTGACTGTAAGTGCACCTACTGTTGACTAATGTCCATGGAGACCAAAAGGGATAGTCTTTCCTCCTCTTTTCCAATTCTACTACTTCTTTAATGTGGGTGGCCTGAAGTTAGACAGTGTTCTCTGTGTGTTTTGGGCTGGAATATTCGTATAGATGTCTGTGAGGTTCATTTGGTTTATTGTATCATTCAGTTCAGAAGACTCTCTGTTTATCCTTTTGTCCTGTTAATCTGTCCAAAGTACTTAGTGAAGTATTGAAGTCACCCACTACTATTGTGTTGCTGGGGTTAATCGTCCTTGACTCCAGAAGAAATTGTCATTATAAATTTGTGACTAGAGCTTTGTGTGCATACATACTTCATGATTTGAAATCTCATTGTCACATTGTTTCCTTTAACAATGACCCTCTGTGTCTCTTATGATTTCTTTTGCTTTGAAGTCTATTTGTCTGATATTAGAATAGCAACACTTCCTTTTTCACAGTCTAAATGTATTTTTATTTTTTTATCCAATCTAGACCCGCTTTACCCCCCATTTCCCCCACCCACCCAGAGCTCTATGGCATTTTGCCAAACATGCTTTTCATCGCTTCTCAGTCTTTCTCAAAGTCCTCCAATTGAGAAAGTTGACTGTTTGAGCAGAAGTTCACTGCTTTCAGTCAGTTCTCATTGCAGTCTTTTCTGTTGTTATTTATTTTGGTTGTTTCCAATAGTATCAATCCCAAAACTCACTGCTTTGGACAAAGCTTCAATGGCCTGCATCGCAAGACAATAAAACATAAAAAAATTGCACGACATCCACAATAAGGCGATTATCATTTGCCTTTGTTTTTTCTGGGACTGTTGTTACTTCACTCAGCATGTCCTCTAGCCCCAGCCATTTCCTGCAAGCTCATGATGTCGTCTTCTTTACTGCTGATAGAACTCCATTGTGTAGATGGACCACATTTTCTCTCCACTCATCATTGAGGGCATTTGGTTTGTTCCAGCTTTCCTAGTTTGTCTTCCAGTGCTGTGAAAAACACTCTGACCGACACAACTTGGGGCAGACAAGGTTTATTCAGCTTACATCTCTGGTCACAGTTCATCACTAAGAGAAACCAAGGCAGGAACCCAGCGGGGCAGGAACCTGAGCAGAAGCTGAAGCACAGCCATGAGGAGTACTGTTCACTGCTGGCATCCCCCTAGCTCATGCCCAGACCTCCTTCTTATACAGTACGCAACACCCTGCCCAGGAAGGTTGCACCATCTTTGTGGGCTGGCCCCCCCCCCACTGCTCGACCATCAAGACAATACTCCACAGATGTGGCCAAGGCCAATCCAATGGAGCCAAACCCCCAATTGAGGCTCCCTCAAACCAGGTGTGGCAAGTTGACAAAGCTATCCCAGCACAACAGCTACTTGCTATGTGAAGAGAGCTGAAATAAACTACATGGCCATGCATGTATCTCTTGTGCATGGGGGAGTCGTGAGAGGTACATGCCTAGGAAGTGGTATGGCTGGGTCAGTATGGAAAGTTCATTCCAAGTCTTTCCAAGGGTTCTCCCACACTGCTTTTCCATAGTGGCGGTATGAGTTTACAATTCCCACCAGCAGTGGCATTGAGTTTCCCCTTTCCCCACAATCTCTCCAGCACTTGTATCATTGTTTTCTTGATCCTAGCCGTCTTATTGGAGTAAGATGATTAGCTTAAAGTGGTTTTTTGATTTGCATTTCCTTAAATGATTAGTGATGTTTGAACACTTCTTAAGCTTGTTTGCCTCACCATGCTCTAATTCCCCACTTGTATTAAGTCTCTGTTCATTTCTTTCCTCCATCTATTGAGTGAGTCTTTGTTTTCTTTCTTCTTTGTTTTTTGAGTAGTTATATATTCGTTGAAATCAATACTTTGTCAGATGTTTCTGCAGTAAGGTTTCCTCCCACTCTTGGGATTTCTCTTCACTTCCTTGATTGTTTCTTCCTATGTACAGAAGCTTTAGAGTTTAAGAAGATCCCAGTTGTCAATTGTCGCCTTAATTCTTGCACAACTGCGTCTGATTAGAAGTCATTTTTCCTACACCTATGTCTTTAGTCGGCTGCCAACTTTTTCTTTTCTATCACTTTCAGAGTTGGGGTTTCAAGTTGAGTCATTTGATTCATTCTTGGAGTATCACTTTTTATCAAGCGAGAGTGGGTTTAATTTTCATTCTTCTACAAGTGTATCCAGTTTTTGTCCAACACCACTTGCTGAAGTATGCTGTCTTTTCTCCATTGTGGCTCCTTGGTCCCGCGTGTCAATATAAGATGGTTGAAGTTGTATGCGCTCAGATTTGAATTAATCGTTTTTTTCCGTTGGTCAACAGGTCTTTTGTGCCAGTACCAGCTGTTTTTATTACTAATAGCCCTGTAGTATTTTTTGAAGTCTGGTTATAGATATTCCCCTGTGTAGCTCTTTTCACTCAGGTTGTTTTGGCTTTTTGGTAGTCTTTTGTTTTTTCCAAAAATAATTTAAAAGACTTTTCCAAAGCCTGTGAAGAAAACTCATTGGGGATTTTATTGGGATTGCATTAAATCTTACAAGAGTTTGCTGGTAAAATGGAAATTTTTACAATGTTTATTTTCCCCAGATGCATGAGCCATGGAGGTTTTTCCATCCTTTGATGTCTTCTTCAATGTCTTTCTTAAAGGTTTAAAAATTTTTGTCTATAGAGTCCTTGGTGTCTTTGGTAGGATTTGTTCCTAGGTATTTTATTGTTTTTGAGGGCTATTGTGAGTGAATGTCTCTTTGAATTCTTTCTTCAGTTCATTGTTCTTGGTATACATGTAAAGAAGGCCATATTTTTTAAGTTAAATTTTGTATCCTGCCACTTTGCTGAGACTTGTAATCGTTTCTAGAGTTTTCTGGTGAGTTTTAGCATCCCTTAAGTTAGCAATCATATCAGTCAGCAAATAGGGATAGCTTTGACTTCCTCTTTTCCCGATTAGTATCCTTTTAATTTCTATGTTCTGCCTTATTGCTCTAGCAGTGTTTCAAGCACTATAGTGAAGAGATGGTTACAGGAGGGAGCTTTGTGATCCTACCCACCTTATATAAGAGAAGTGTTTTCTTTCATTTCCCCATATAGGATGATACTGGCTGTGGATTTCTTGTATATGGCTTTGATTACATTAGAATGATCCCTCCAATCCAATTCTTCTAGGACTGGTCTTTGAGCATGAAGGGATTGCTGGATTTTGTCAAAGGCTTTTTCAGCATCAATTGAGATGCATGTCGTTGGTTTTTTTCTCTTCATTCTCCATTATGTGTTTGATGTTGTTTGTTGATTTTCATATGATGAAACCATCCCTGCATCTCTGGTATAAATCCAATTTGGTAATGATGGGAATGATTTTTTGATGTGGGTCTTATGCGATTTGCCAGTATCCTTTTTAGAATTTTTTGGCATCTGGTTCATTAGGAGATGGGTCTATTAATTCTCCTTTTTAGTATCTTTTGCCTGGTTTGGTAATAGAGTGATGCCTGGTTCATAGAAGAGTTTGGGAGAATTCCCTTGATTGTATCGTTTTCTAAACAGTTTCAGAATTAAGGTTGTAGGTCTTTTTGAAATGTTTTCTAGAATTTTGCAGTGAAACCATCTGCGTCTGGGCTTTTTTTAGTAGGGAAGTTTCTTATTACATCCTCAATTTTCGTTCATATATTATGGGTCTGTTTAAGCTTTGATCTCTTCTTAGTCAAACTTCTGGTGATTCCCACATTCAGATATTCATCCATTTCTTCTAGGTTTTTCCAAACTTAGTGGAGTATAAGTTTTTAAAATTATTTCTGTATGATTTTCATGGATCTTTCCTTTCTGTTGATACTGTCCTTGTTCCATAATTGGATGTAATTGATTTGGAGTTGTTCCTTCTTCTTTGGTTAACTGGGCTAAAGTTCTGGCTATCTTGTTTATTCTTTCAAAAAGAACCAACTTTTGGATCACTGATTTTTTTGTATTGTTTTCTTTGTTTCTAATTTCATTTATCTTCTGCTCTGATTTTTGTTATTTCTTGCCATTCTATCTGCGTTTAGGGTTCAATCTGTTGTTGCCTCTCAAGTGGCTCTGTAGCTGCAGTGTTAATCATTCACTTGTGCTCTGTTTTTTTTTTTTCACATAATTGTATTTTTATTTTTTAAACAAAATCTAGACCCGTTCCCGCCCATTTCCCAACCCCGCCAGAGCTCATGCATTCTGCCATCTCTTTCTCAGTCTTTCTCATATTCACCCGATGAGGAATTTGACTGTTTGAGCAGAAGTCACTGTTTCAGTCAGTTTTTTAATGTAGGCACCCACTATAAATTTCCTCTTTTAGGACTGCTTTTAGTGTATCCCATAGGTTTTGTTGTTTTTCTATTCGTCATTGTATTCATTTCCAGGAATGCTTTTATTCTTTATCTCTTCCTTGACCCATTCATTATTTCAAGAGTATGTGTTTGTTTAGTCTCCATGTGTTCTTCGTAAGCAGTTAGGCTTATTCCTAAGTGGTGGGTGTGAGCTTTATGGACACTGGTTAGATCTATAGAATGCATGAAATTATTTCAATCTTTTTGTATTGTGGAGTCTCTTCCTGTGTCCCAGTATGTGGTCGATTTTTGAGAGTGTTCCATGGGGGCTCGAGTAGAAAGTGTATTCTCTCCTATTATGGTGTAATATTCAGTAGAGGTCTGTGCCAGTCCATTTGGTGTATCATTATCGTTCAGTTCAAATGATCTGTTTATTCTTTGTCCTGTGACCTATCCAAAGGACTCAGTGGGTATTGAAGTCCCCCTACTAAGAGTGTGCTGGTGTCAGTGTGTTGATTGTGGTCCTGGAGGAATTGTCTTTATAAAGCTTAGTGCACCAGAGATTGGGGCATATATATTGAAATCTTCTTGTGTGAATCTGTTCCTGATAGAATGTAATGGCCTTCTTTTTATCTTCTGATTCTTTTACTTTGAAGCCATTTTGTTCTGATATTAAAATACCAACACCTGTTTTTTCTTTGGTTACTCATTTGCTTGGAATATTTTTTTCCATCCTTTCACTTTAAGGTGCTGCTTATCCTTGAACGGATAAGATTGTTCTCGTAGACGCATATCGATGGATTCTGTTATCCAATCATTTTCTGACAGTCTATGTCTTTTGATTGGGGAATTAATCCAATAATATTTAGTGTGTGATGACTGGATATTAGTCCTGTGTTGCTATCCTTTTGACCTGTTAATCCATTTGTGGTTGGTTTAGTTTTCTACTTCTGCAGTTAAGCTTTTATTGATTTCTCGTTCTAGGTGCCTGGGATGGTTGCTCCTTTGTTCTTTGAATTGCTTCAAGTACCTCTCTGAAGGGTTGGTCTTCTGACATGTATTCTTTCAACTTTTTATGTCAGGAAGGTTTTTTCTCTCTCCTTCAATTATAATCGACCATCTTGCTTGGTATTAGTAATCTGGGTTGGCATCGATTGTCCCTTAACACTGGAATGCTTTGCCTCCAGGTTTCCTCTTGGTTCATAGTGTTGCATCAGAGAGTTCAGTTTCATATCTGATATAGGTTCCCCTATAGTCACTGTTGTTTCTCTTGTTGGCTGTTTAAGTTGTTGCTTGTTTTGAGCGTCGTCTGCATATTTAACTGATGATTGCATGCGAGAATTTCTTTCTGTCTGTCTGTTTGAGTTCTAGTGCTTCTTGTATTTAATTGGTTGTCTTTTTTTTAGTTTGGAGAATTTTCATCAATTTATTCTGTTAAATCTTATCAATATCATTCTCTTGAATCTTCTCTTCCTCTACTCCTATGATGTGGAGGTTTGAGTTTCATAGTGTCCCACAGTTCCTGGTTGTTCCATTTTTGTGTATTTTTAAATTTTTTCATTATCTTTCCTTGAGTATTTAGTTGTTCTTGTGTTATCTTCCAGGTCTGATATCTTTGTTCTGCTACCTTCCATTTGCTTCTGCAGATTTTCCACTCCTTTAGTCTTGATTGGATGAGTGTTGATTTTCCTTTTTCAATTTCCTCTTCCTGATTTCTTTAGTATTTCTACAACTTTTTGGAGCTTCTCAATGCTTCCTGTAGCTCTTTGCTTCAGTGTTTGGTTTCCTTATTTTTCAGCATGGATCTTTTCAATGTTTCCAGTTTTCCTGTCGGAGTTGATCATTCTGCCTCCAGGGTCCTTCCTTGAGTTCTTCTTCTCTTTTCTTACTTCTTTTCTTTGATTTGCTCTTTATAATGTTGTAGTTCTTTAAATATGTTCCCAATTGTGTTTCTGATATCTGTGTCCTGGGCCATCCCCATGGGGATCCCACTGTAGGAATCTTCCATAGGGTTGGTAGAGCTTGATGCGGGATTATCCTGCCCCTTTCCTGTGTTGTCTCTTCTTTGTGTTCCTGGCATATGAGCTTCTCCTTACCTGTATTCTAATGTAAGTTCTAAATGCCTCTTCACTGTGTTGAAGGCTTGCTTTGCTTGCTTCCTTCAGATGCCTTTGTAATTCCAGTTGGCGTTGGGGGACACGGGGGGGGGTCATGGGAGGGGGGAGATGGGACGGGGACGACTGTGGGCAGGCTCTTTAGCCCGCACCCCGGCACCTGTGCTTGCCTGAGCTGGTCTCCGGAGATCTCAGATAGAGACTGACACAACCCCATACCTATACCAGGTGGTGGGAGGATAACTCCGCCCCCACAGCCACAAAAGCCAATTAAACCGAAGACAACTGGATTAACGGATTAACTAGATTAAATCAATGGACAATCAGCCTTGCTGAAGCACTCAGCTGCTGCCTACCTACCTGTGCTTGACTGAACTGGTCCCTGGAGATCTCTCAACACCTTTCTTTTCGGTACCATTTGCTTGGAATATTTTCTTCCATCCCTTCACCTTAAATTGGTGCCTATCCTTGAAATTGAGATGGGTTTCTGGTAGACAGCATATAGATGGATTTTGTTTCCTAATCCATTCTCCCAGTCTATGTCTTTTGATTGGGAAGTTTAGTCCATTAATATTTAAGGTTATAACTGAAAGACAGATGTTGCTTCCTTTCACCTTATTATCCATTAGGACTTTTGGTCTCTGATTCTCCTACGATTATGTTTTTATTAGTTTCTTTTCCTAGGTGCTTGGGAATAGTTGCTCCTCTCTTTTGCCCTTTGAACTGCTTCAAGTATTTTATGAAGAGTTGGTTTTCCAGACATGTATTCTATCATCTTATGTCATGGAAGATTTTTCTCTCTACTTCAACTATAATCGACATTTTTGCTGGGTAAAGTATTCTGGGTTGGCATCCATAGTCCTTTAACACTGGGAATGCTTTGCTCCATGTTCTTCTTATTTTCATGGTTTGCACTGAGAAGTCAGTTGTAAATCTGATGGGCTTCCCTTTGTATGTGACTTGTTTTTCTTTTGTACCCTTCAGAATTTTGTTTTGGGCGTCTAGCATTTTAACTATAATATGGCATGGGGAGTTTCTTTTTTGATCTTGTCTGTTTGGAGTCCTATATGCTTCTTGTATTTGTATGGGTTTGTCTATTTTTAGTTTGGGGAAATTTTCATCTATTATTCTGTTGAAGATCTGATCAATACTATTCTCTTGAGATTCTTCTCCTTCCTCTATTCCTATGATACAGAGGTTTGATCTTTTCATAGTGTCCCATATTTCCTGGTTGTTCCACTTTTGTGTATTTTTAAATTTTTCATATTCTTTATTTGAGCTTTTTAGTTGCTCTGTGTTATTCCAGATCTGATATTCTTTGTTCTGCTTCCTCCATTCTATTTCTGAGACTTTTTCCTTTCTGTTATTCTTGATTGGATGAGTGTTCTATTTCCTTTTTCATGGTATCCTGTGTTTTCTTTAGTATTTCCATTTGCTTTTTGAGCTTCTCAATCTCTTCTTGGTGCTCCTTACTTTGCTGGTTGGCTTCCTTTTTCAGTGTTTCTACTTCCTTTCGGAGTTTTCTTTTTTTTCTACCTCTAGTTCTTTCTGGAGTTTGCCATTCTCTTCCTTTAGTTCTTTCCAAAATTTGTCATTGTAACCCTCTAGGTCCTTTTGAGTTTTTCATTCTCTCTCTTTAGCTCTCTGACTTCTTCTTTATTTTCTTTAATTTCTCTGCATAGGTCTGCAATTATTCCTCTAAGACCTGTTTCTTGGGTCACTTCCAGGGGGGTCCCATTGTAGCTATCTCCTACATGGTTGTTAGAGCTTGGTGCGGAATTATCCTGCACCTTTCCCATGTTATCCCTTCGATGTGTCCAGGGCATGAGGGTTTCCCTTTTTTTTTTTGCCTGTATTCCGATGCCAATCACAAATGTCTTTTCACTATATTGAAGGCTTGTTTTGCTTGCCTCCTTCCGAGGCTTTTTTTTTTTTACCCCTCCTTGTTTATGGAGTGTTGACTTGTCTAGGTTTCATGCTTTCAATTTTGTTTATATATTGGATATTGGAAGTCTAAGTCACTCTTCCTGTTCTGAGGGTTCTCCAAAAAAAATCCACTTGGATACTCTCTCCTCAATTCCATTGGCAGGGGGCGGGGAGGGGGGGTGTATGCCTGACTTAGCCTGTGCTCCAGTACCTGTCTGGAGTGGCGCTGGGCTACTATCCATTTTCCAGGTGGTCCTAGCAAGCAAGGCCTGAACCTGAGCACCCCACACACGAGCTAACTATGGCGCCAGAGCCAGAGCCAGAGCCAGAGCCACTTCTGGCTGTAAGGGGGAAGGACGACTCGGCCCAGACAGCCACACCCTGCAAGGGTTTAGGGCTTAGACCTAAGCCCGCCGGCTAACAGCCCCTCTGCCCTAAACCAGCAAATCAATTATCCAGCAACCCAAGAGTCAATCTGTTCTAAGTTCTACCTGTCTGGAGTGGCACCGGGCTACTACCTGCGCTCCGGGTGGTCCTAGCAAGCAACGCCCTAATCTCAGCACCCCACACACGAACTCACTATGGCGCCAGAGCCAGACCCCATAAAAACCATTAATAACCAATACCACTGATTCACTGTTAGGCTGTCTTGAAATTTCCTCTTCCAAAGAAATTAGTCCATTACATTTAATTTAGCCTCAGCCAAGTTCTTAAGCTATGGACAGAGTACAGTTAAGATTCTTACCCAAAATATCCCTGTTCCTTTTTAGAACCTTCCTTTCCCCCAGAACTACATTGCTCTTAGCACTACTTTCTTCTGCATTCCTAAGTAGAAAGGCCCATTAAGTTCTGCTTATAGGATTCAACTTCTTTTCTAGTCTGAACTTCCTATGTCTTCCACATTCCTTCAAAAAATCAACACAATCAGGTTCTTCACAGCAAAAGACCACTCTCTGGTACCAACTTCTATGTTAGTTATTTTTATGCTGTTATGATGCACAACCAGGACTAAAAATTTACAAAAGGAAGAGTTTATCTGGCTTATGGTTCCAGAGGGATAAGAATCCATCAGGACAAGGGGCATGGCAAGAGATAGCAAGGGCAGAAAGCCAGGAGCTCACATCTTCATTTAGGCACAGGAAGCCAACAGGAAGTGGGAAAGGCTAAAGCTTACTCCCAGTGAAATCCTTCTTCCAGCAAGGGTGCATCTCTTGTATCCACAAACAGCTCTACCCATTGAGGCCAAGCTTATAGAAGACACCTCATTCAAATCACCACACCATACCTTTAGCAATGGCTACCTGAAAAATTAATTCCTCCTCCATTCATGCATGAAGGCCATCAAACTAATTCAATATTCACAGGGTTGTAGTGATTCTTAAATGGGTTAAAATTTGTCAAGTGCTGCCGGGCGTGGTGGTGCACACCTTTAATCCTAGCACTCGGGAGGCAGAGACAGGTGGATCTGTGAGTTCAAGGCCCGCCTGGTCTACAAAGTGAGCTCCAGGCCAGCTGGGACTAAAAGGGAGACCCTGTCTCAAAAAAAAAGACAAAAAAAAAATTTGTCAAGTGCTTAGGACAGTGACTGGCATATACTAAACACCATCTATGTGTGACACTATAAGCACGTGTAACAGTCATTGTTGTTTTCATTAGTATAGACCTAGTACAATGAGGACTTGTCACTACTCTAGCAGAAGGAACCATTTTATACACAAGAGAATGTAGCTGAGACTATAACTTAAGAGATTTCTTCTGAACTGGTCCAGGATCAATATGCTTATTTTATTTTCTTCAACTGATCCTTTAGTGTTCTAGCTATCTATCTGCTCTACTCTGTTCATTCATTTTGTAGACAGAGTGTCCCTGTATCCCAAGCTGGCCTAGAACCGCTAGTGTTCTAAGAGTCACATCCTGGTCCATGAATTATTTATGTGCTATTCTCTAGCATGAAAATTTAGAGTTGATTTTTACTGATATTTTCTTGAATGGGATACCTCAACTCCTGTACGGACTTGACTTGTGAAAAAAGAATTTCTTCTTTTGGAAATCCTACTAATCCTTCAAGACTCTGGTATCCTAAATCAGAATGAGATTAGCTCTACTCTGAGGTACACTCTGTGTACCTTTCATTAGAACACTTAACACCTAACTGTACACAATTGTTTACGTATTGTCATCTCCACTACAATATGAATATTTCCTAAGAATTTACTTGTTTATTTTTCAGGTACAGAGACTGGAGGACTACACTGACAAAAGCAGAAGTTGAAAGAAGTATCTGCTAAATTAACTATTCTCCAGCTTCAAGTGGTCAGACTTTTCATTTGGCTTCAATACCTGTCCTAATAGAACTGTGAAGATAAAAGTGTTATTTATCTGTGCTACCAGATATGATAGCCACTACCTAAATTAGTTATCGAGTACTTGAAATGAACTACTGAAACTGAACAATTGAATTCTGGACTCCCTAACACCAGTATTCTGTTTCCAACTGTTTTTCAGATCTAGTTACCTTAAGAAGCTAAAATTTTATTGTCCAAATTTGAAATCATTATCTGAATTCTCTGAGAAATGAAAGGCAAATTTATTACACAGACAATACTGTCAACTCACAGACAATTATGTATTATTTATAAAATATCATTAAATTGACTTGATCATAGGAACTCTCAATCAGGCTTAATATCTTCATTTGTCTAGATGCTGTCAATCTGTACATGGGCTGATGGATAAGCATATTTCATCATAAATTCAAACAGAGATTAAGACTTATAATTTTAAAAAGGAAAGTTATCTACTATCAATCTACAGGATTAGTATCCTAACAATGGTTTTTATTTATTTTTTATTTTTTTTTATTAATTTTTTTTATTTATTTCTGTATGTGTATGAATGTACTGTCTGTATGCAAGTCTGTGCACCCGTGTCGTGCAATGCCACGGAGGTCAGAAGAGGGTGTTGGATTCCCCTGGAACTGGAGTTCTCCTGGAATTGGAGTTTCAGACGGTTCTCAGCCGCCATGTGGGTGCTGGGGATCGAACCCGGGTCCTCTGCAAAGAGCGGTTGGCGCTCTTAACCGCTAGGCCATCTCTCCAGCCCCCTAACAATGGTTTTTAAAACAAAGTTGCTTTCGGCATTTTTTCATTTAAATCTATAGTATTCTTTTAAAATATAATTATAGATTAAAAAATTACTCTCTGGTTTTAAAAAAAAGTCAGTAATAATAGTAATTTTATACTAAACCTCAGAAGTATAGTTTTTATTCCCTAAGCCTACATTTAAAAATATAACTTTACTCCCTAGGAGGCAAGTACTTAAGATTTACATAAAAGCTAGCCGGGGCATGGTGGTGCACGCTTTTAATCCTAGCACTTGGGAGGCAGAGGCACACGGATCTTTGTGATTTCAAGGCCAGCCTGGTCTACAGAGCGAGTTCCAGGACAGCTGGGGCTACAGGGAGACCGTGTCTCAAAAAGACCAAAAAAAAAAAAAAGCTAGGAAGTGCCAGGTGTGGTGGTGCACCCCTTTAATCCTACCACTTGGGAGGCAGAGGCAGGCAGATCTTTGTGAGTTCAAGGCCAGCATGGTCTACAGAGTGAGTTCCAGGACAGCCGGAGCTACAGGGAGACCCTGTCTCAAAAACAAACAAACAAAAAAACCTAGGAAGTAAGACTAAACTATTAAGTCCCAAGCTGTAGCAAACCCAAGCCTGACATTCAGCACTTTACTTACTGTTGCACGCATCCTCTTTAATTTCCTCATTCAACTGCTGCTACCACAACTATCAACTGCTGTAAAATTCAGCAGTTTCTGTTCCAGTGTTAGAATTTGTTCCAACTTACTAAAATCAGTCTTCTTTGGCAAAATGGACTTCAGCCTGTCCTTAATCTAATAAAAGTTATAAACTCCACTCTAGTAACATTTTATATAATCTTACAACTACCCAGTGGTAAATACACTTAGAGGCAGAATGGTAAAGATATAACCAATTATTAGTTATATTTATCAATAGCCACCTCTAACCTCAGTATCAAATTAGCCAAAGTACAGTACACTTCCCATTGAACATGAATGTATCTTGTCACCATAGCAACTAAATCAACAAAGAACTATAGTAGCACCCAGTTTTGCATCATCCAATGTCAGTTAACAGAATTTAAGATGATGATGCTTCTAAATTTATTTCATTTTTAAAGCTAGAGTTTTAGTTACTTTATTTTTTATTTCTGATTCTGGAGAATGTGAGTATATTCACTTATACACACTACATGAAGATACATATGTAATGAAACATACAGTATCTATGTGCAAGCTATTTAACATATACCTGGAAATCATCAACTATTGATGGCTTAATTCTAAAAATGGCTCTACAACTTTAACACATTTGTCAAAGCAAGATTGGTAACTTAGTTTAATAGTTATCATTAACAATCACAGTTACATTAAATAAACATATAAAGAGGTAATTGGGTTTTAAGGGTTCTTTTTTTAGCCAAAATGTAATTCATAAACCATAAAACTTGTCCTATAAAAAGTACAAATCACCCAGGCATGACAGTACATGCCTTTAATCCCAGAACTCAGGAGACAAGAGACAGGCAAATCTCTGTGAATTTGAAGCCAGCCTTGTCTACACAGGGAGTTCCAGGGTAGCCAGGGCTATACCGTAAGATCCTGTCTCAAAGGGGTGGAGGGGGGAGTCAGTAGTTTTAGAGTTGTAGAACAAATCATTATTACAGTTAGTAAATTCTTCTTGGTGTTGGGGACTCACATAAGCTAGGTGAGTATTTTATCACAAAGCTACATTCCTGGCACCAAGTAAATTTTGAACACTTTTATTAATTCAAACAGAAATTTTGCAGACCTTCCTGACTGGCTTCTTTCACTCAGCATGTTCAGGCCTCACAAGTACTCAATCCCTATCAGTTTGTGGCTGAACAATATTGATTGTATGGATACACACATGATTATCTGTTTGTTGATAGGGATTTAAAAATGCTTCATTTTATCTGTTATGAATGATACAATATTTTACATCAATAAGTTGACTGTTTTTACAAAGTGGATTTACCAGATTATATTCCTACTAGCAACATATAAATGTTCCAACTTTTCCACAATTTTGCCAGCATCTGTCATCATATAATATCTATGTCTTGATCCTAATCTGAGAGGGAGTACATTCAGTCTTCCATTATTAAGTATAATGTCAATGTGAGTTTTTCAATATAGAACCCTCGAAAGATGGAGTAAGCTCCTTTATACTGCTTATCTGAGTAGATGTTTTTTCATCAGGAACAGTTTACTCAAATGCTTCTGAGCCTATTGAAATAATCATGTGGCTTTTGTCCCTTTTCTATTAGTACTATTTTACATTCTTGTATAGACCCCTTCTAGTTGTTCAGTATAATATTTTATATGTTCCTGGACTGGATTTGCTAGTATTTTACAGGCAATCTCATAAACAATATTGGCCCACAGTTTTCCTGTGATGTCTAATTTAGATATGGTATTAATCTTAAACATTTGGTGGAATTTACCTGTGTCTGAGTTTTCCTTTGTGGGTAGTTTTGTTTCTATGTGTGTCTGTCCATTGCACAAACTCTTTTACTTGGTTATGTATGACTCTGTTCAAGCTTTTCTTCATTCAGTTTTCTTTTATATTTTTCTAAGTATTGGTCTAGCTCATGTAGGACATCAATTTGTTACCATGTAACTGTGCAACCTAATGATACTTTTTATTTCTGAATATTGGCATAAGATCTTTATTCTTGATTTCAGTAACCTGAGTCTATTTATGTTGACCATGTACCTAATGGGTCAGCAGTTTGATCTTTTCAAAGAGTTTATTTTTGGTGCTGTTAATTTTTTTCTAATCTTTATTTCATTTGTTTCTACTCTAATTTTTGTTATTTATTCCCTGTGCTATTTTTAAGTTTAGTTTGCTCTTTTTTTTCTTTCTTTCTAATTCCTTGAGGTGGAAAGCTAAACTGATTTAAGATGTCTTTTGGAACATGAGTTTTTACAGCTATAAATTTTCCTTTAAGCATGGCTTTAGTTGTGAAGTCATAATTTTTAGAATGTTATGCTTTTGTTTATTCATCTCACATTACCTTCTAATTCTCATATGACTTCTTTGGTCTACTGGCTATTTAGGATTATACTGTTTAATTTATAATATTTGTGACTTCTCCAAATTTCTTTGTGTTACTGATTCACAATTTCATTCTATTCTGTTTGGAAAATATACTTTATTTCTAGCTTTGTAATTTATTGAGGTTGGTGCTTCATGATTAGCACAGCCCATCAAGGACAAAAAATCCAAGTATTAAAAGGATTTATATGTGGTTACATGGAGTATTCTGTGGATATCTGCTAAGTTTATAGTGTTTATACTTCCTAACTCCTTTTTTGATCCTTTTCCCTGTTGTCCTAATGATCACTGGGAGTGAATTTTTGAAGTCTCCAACATTATTGTTTAATTGGCTACCTTTTTCTTTAGTTATGTAAATTAACACTTTTGGTATTTGGCAATTCTATTGTTATATACAGATTGGCCCTTTTTTCCTTTAAGATTTATTTTTATTTTTAATTATGCACGTGAGTGTATGAGGGTACGTGCACATGAGTAGTTGTTCAGAGGCCATAAAAGGCTGTCAGATCCCCTAGAGCTTGAGTTCCAGGCAGTTGTAAGCAGTTCCATGTCAGTTCTGGGAATGGACCTCAGGTCTTCTGCAAGAACAGCACATGCTCTTAACTGCTAACCCATCTCTCCAACCTCCAGATTGGCCCTTTTTTATTATAAAACTGGTGATACCTCTAGTAACTTTTTGGACTTAAAATTTATATATAGCTTCATGAAATAAAAGAGTTTCAATTCTGTTTTGGTTAGTTTGTGCACATATATTTCATCTTGTAATTTCAATATTTGTACTACATATGTATTTACTGTGTAATCAGTAAAGAATGTTGAGATACTTAACCTAGCCAATAAATTGAAAAGAAAAATTTTACAATTCCATATTTGGCAGTGTACCTTGAACTCAGAATGGTAAGTGTTCAAGGAAATGATGTCATCAGTCAATCTAGCTAATCCTATTCATTGAGAATTGGTGGAATTGGGAGGCAATAGTAAGAAATTAAACCTATTACATGCAACATCCAGGGTCCCAGCAACTATCTGGAAAGCATTCTAGAATGTAATGGAATTGGTCTACTGTCCCTTGCTCTAATAAATCTTTCAGTCTCTCCTACAGAAAATTCAACAAAAGTGGCAGAATTATCTGTGATTATTGAGGAATATGTTTGAGATGCCAGCACAAAGGCTCATCTCCTTGTTGCACATGCTGCTGCAACTGGCTGGAACATCTCTGATCACTGGTGAGCTTTGATCCCAGGAAAGTATTTCAGCCAGATTCTTTATCAAACTCCCCCCAAATTGCAGAAATTATATACCAAATGTTATTCTAGAATATTATTTTGTGGGGTTTTCTCTTTGTTTGTTGGTTGGGGTTTTGTAGGTTTTTTGCTTTTTGATAGGGTCTTGCTATGTAGCCCAGGCTGGCCTTGAACTCAGACAATCCTCCTAGTTTAGGGTCCTGAATGCTGGCATTACACCTGCCTTGTCAGGTGGTATTCTTTTCTGAGGATAGGTTGCATATTCATGTGATCATAGAGCAATATAAAGCCAGCAGCTAAACATACATGGGAGTGCAGAGATTTCCACAGGGGAGTGAAATTCGGCTCAGACAGGATCCAGCAACTTTCTTTTTTTTTTTCACATAAATTTATATTTATTTTTTTAACAAATCTAGACCAGTGTTCCCACCCATTCCCCCACCCCGCCAGGGCTCATGCATTCTGCCAAACATGCTTTTCATCTCTTTCTCAGTCTTTCCCAATATTCTCCATGAGGAAGTTGACTGTTTTGAGCAGAAGTTCACTGTTTCAGTCGGTTCTTTGATGCAGTCCTTTCTGTTGTTGTTGTTGTTGTTGTTTCCAATATGCATTACACCCATCTGCTTTGGACAAAAGCTCAGCGGCCCTATACAAGAAATACTTACAACTAGGTAATTGGCACTAGCATCCACAGATGAGGGATACCATTCGTCGTTTGTTTTTCTGGGACTGTGTTACTTCACTCAGCATGATGTCCTCTAGTTCCAGCCATTTTCCTGCAAAGCTCATGATGTCGTCTTTCTTTACTGCTGCATAGAACTCCATTCTGTAGATGTACCACATTTTCTCTATCCACTCATCAGTTCAGGGGCATTTGGGTTGGTTCCAGTTCCTTGCTATTGTGAAGAGAGCTGAAATAAACATGGCCATGCATGTATCTCTAGCGTGGGGTGAGTCTTGAGGGTACATGCCTAGGAGTGGTATGGCTGGGTCGGGTGGCAAGTTCATTCCAAGTCTTCCAAGGGTTCTCCACACTGCTTTCCATAGTGGCTGTACGAGTTTACATTCCCACCAGCAGTGGATGAGTGTTCCCTTTTCCCCACAACCTCTCCAGCACTTGGTATCATTTGTTTTCTTGATCCTAGCCAGTCTTATTGGAGTAAGATGATATCTTAAAGTGGTTTTGATTTGCATTTCCTTAATGATTAGTGATGTTGAACAGTTCTTGAGGTGTTTCTCAGACATCTCTAATTCCTCACTTGTGAAGTCTCTGTTCAGTTCTTTGCTCCATCTATTGAGTGGGTCATTTGTTTTCTTTTTTCTTTGTTTTTTGAGTAGTTTATATATTCTGGAAATCAATGCTTTGTCAGATGTATCTGCAGTGAAGGTTTCCTCCCACTCTGTGGGATTTCTCTTCACTTCCTTGATTGTTTCTTTTGATGTACAGAAGCTTTTGAGTTTGATGAGGTCCCATTTGTCAATTGTCGACCTTAATTCTTGTGCAGCTGCTGTCTGATTTAGGAAGTCTTTTCCTACGCCTATGTCTTGTAGTCTGCTGCCAACTTTTTCTTCTATCACCTTCAGAGTTTGGGGTTTCACGTTGAGGTCTTTAATCCATCTGGAGTTGACTTTTGTACAGGGTGAGAGGTAGGGGTTTAATTTCATTCTTCTACAAGTGGTGATCCAGTTTTGCCAACACCACTTGCTGAAGATGCTGTCTTTTCTCCATTGTGGTTTCTTGGCCCCCTTGTCAAATATGAGATGGCTGAAATTGTATGTGCTCAGATTTGGATCTTCGGTTTTGTTCCATTGGTCAACAGGTCTGTTTTTGTGCCAGTACCAGGCTGTTTTTATGACTATAGCCCTGTAGTATAGTTTAAA
>VZQC01006735.1:1160995-1228554 GCA_009823505.1 Rhizomys pruinosus
AAAAAAAAAAAAAAAAAAATAGAATGTTTATAAATAGAAGAATCTAGATACATACATGAGAGGCTTTGGGTATATATGTACCTTTTCAGCTTAAATATTTCCAGACCGTGTCACCAAAAGCCTATGCCAGCTGTGTATAAAAGGTTCCACTGCTCACAAGCCTTTCAATATTGTAGTTTGTTAATATGTACTTCCCTAAGTTTTGTTGTTGCTCTGTTTTGTTGTTTTGTTTGGTGGTACTAGAAACCAAACCCAGGGCCTCATTGAGATTTTAATATGCATCTTCCTCCTTTGAAGCCTAACTCCAACCTCCCTTCTTTCCTCAAACCTTTAATTAGTTCTATGAATCACTCCTACAAGAGAGAGTACTTTATATACAAGCAATTTGTGGCTACTTTTCACTAAACATGAAATGTCTTCTGTATATAAAAAGCATTCATTAATGTGCCAGTCAAGGTTATGAGCTGCTTTAGATTTAAAGTTAATAGTTTCTGAATTAGATAGTGAAAGATGATTAAGTGGTCAATAACATGTTTACAGATATGTATGAATCTTGGCATTGGTGTTTACTGGCTAAAGAATAGGTATATTATTCACACATCTCTCCAAGAGGAAGATATAAGACATCATTCCAGCCGCATGAAATCTTGGGATAAGAAAATTAATTTTTCTAGTTTACTCAAGTATAACCAAGTATTAAGAGATTTTGGTGTTTAATCCATAAATTGACATATAATTATGTGGGGTTGGGAGCATGATCATTTACCTAGAAATTTTATCTTTTATTCAGCTTCCTTTATATACCATATATATATATATATATATATATATACACACACACACACACACACATATGTGTATATATACACACACAACCTAGTAGCACAAGCTTAAGAAATTGATTCTGTGTCAATTACTTATGAAGCACTGAGAGCTATCATCTAAACCAATTTTAAATGTGATGATTTAGGGGGCTGGAGAGATGGCTCAGTGGTTAAGAGCACCAACTGCTCTTGCAGAGGACCCGGGTCCGATTCCCAGCACCCACATGGTGGCTAAGAACCGTCTTTAACTCCAGTTCCAGGGGAATTGACGCCCTCTTCTGACCTCGAGGCATTGCACGACATGGGTACACAAACCTACATGCAGACAGTACACTCATATACATAAAAAAAGAAAAATAAAATAAATGTGATGATTTATAGTTTGTCATATAATCATGACTACTACCTATGTATAGGAGACAAAGGAAGTAATTTAGTAAACAATTTAAAATATTGAAGAAAATACAGTGGTACAATAAAATTATTTTCCTAATCACTTTGAGACAAGGATAAATCACTAACTACTATCACTTAAAATGAATTATTTAACACAATTATTTCATAACAGTGTTAAGTGGGTTGGTAAATTTTGGATACAAACCAAGCACTTTCAAAAGTGTCTCAAAAAGATGAACCTCCCGTCTCCTACAAAAACAAAGCTGAGAACATGCTCTTATCCATACTTAGTGTACAAAGAAGGTTCGTAAATAGGGTAAAATTCAAATATCTCCCATGACAGCTATATACAAAACCCTGATATTTGGCTCTAAAGCAACAACATAGCACTAGTGGGGCTTTAAACTAGTGCTTTACTTAAGGTGGGTTTCTTTACAGCTTTTTGTTTTGTTTTTTTCCTGTCAGTGAGACAAGGAAAAATAATCCTATCCTAGAGGTGGGAAGCAGGAATAATAAGAAAACAGAAGTAACATATATGGTGTTTGAAGGGAGTGTAAATAATTCAACTTAATTTGAGATGCTCTGGGGTAAGTAGAAATGCTAAGAATAAAAACTGCAGGGCTGGAGAGATGACCTAGCGGTTAAGAGTGCCGACTGCTCTTGCAGAGGACATGGGTTCGATCCCCAGCACCCACATGGAGGCTGAAAACCGTCTTTCACTCCAGTTCCAGGGTAATCTGACACCATCTTCTGACCTCCTTGGCATTGCATGACATGGGTGCACAAACCTACATGCAGACAGTACATTCATACACATAAAAAATAAATAAAATTTAAAAAAGATAAAAACTGCTAATATTTAGATAAACATTCTCCTTATGATGGATGCATTCCATTGTAGGTATGCACTCAAAAGAAACCTATATGGATAAATAAAGCAAGGCTGGTTTTGAAGCATCATTTGTAATATACCAAACTGAAAAAAGAATCCACATTTCTATCAATAGGAGGAGAAAGAATGAAGAAATTAAGGCAGATTCACATAATGGAATATTATTCAACAAATACAATGCTACAGGCAGGTAGTAACATGAATGAATCTCAGACATATCATGCTGGACAAAAAATATTTGTTATATTTTTCAAAATGCTTTTGAAAAATCACAGAAGTGTATCATTTTAGAACCTGAATCCTAAATTTCTATGTAGTAGTAAAAACGAATAAAATAGTGGGGCTCCATGAAATGGCTCAGCTGGTAAACATGGCTGATGTCCAAAGACACAAAGAGAGAACTGACTTCACAAAGTTGTCCTCTAATCTCCACACATGCACCATGGCACGCACACTCATAAACACACAAACCATACACACACACACACACACACACACACACACACAGGTAACAATAAAGTAAAAAGTAAATACAATAACATTTTAAATACATAACTATAGATTGTTAATGAAAAGAACCGAAAAAGAAAATAAAACCAAAGATAAAACATGAGTTTTTATTTTTTTAATTAAAATGTTTTGAATTTTTGTGTATTTCACACAGAATATCCCAATCCTCTCTGTCCCTCTCCCCCACTGATAACCTCCCACAGACAGCCCCCGAACTAGAATTCATATTCTGTCATCTGTGTCAAGGCCCATCGTGTCAAGCTAGTGTCCCCAGACATCCCTGAGTGCAAGTTCATCCACCAGGTCTAGCCAGCCCATCCAGAGTCCCTCCCCTTAAGAAGATCAGCAATTCCTCACCCAGCAGTAATCAGTTGCCAATAGTTCTTTTACTAAGATTGGAGCCTGCTGCCCATTTCCACCGTTCTGTGCTGGATTTTTGTCTGCTTGAGTTTGCATGGGTCTTATGCATGCTGATACCATTACTGTGGGTTCATATGAAAAAGGTCCCAGAAGACTATAGGACACTGTTTCCATAAGGTCATGCACCTCTTTCCTGGCTCTTACAACCTTTCTGAAATACCCCACCCCTTCCCCAATAGTCCCTAAGGCCTGGGTAGGTAGAGTTTAATGGAGTCCTGTTCAAAGACCCATACTTTGCAGGCTTTTATTCTCTATGTTTGGGCCATTTGTGACCTTCTGTATTCCATTTACATGATGGAGTTCTACTCAGAGGTGAAGGAAGATAAAATCATGAAATTTGCAAGTAAGTGGATAGAACTATAAACTGTTACATGAAGTGAAGTAACAGACTCAGAAAAACAAATGGCATATGCTCTTCCTCATTTGTGGATCCTAGAACCAAATCCTAAGTATATATCCTGATGTAACTACAGGAACCAGGAAAATGGCAAGTAACCAGGGAGGTAAAGGGAAAGAAGGGACCTGAGACACAATAGCTTAGGAAACAGGTTGCCCAAGGGAGAAACGGGATATTTAAAGGGGAAGGGGATATTTAGGGGAATGGAGAAATGGGATATTTAAATCGGAAGGGGAAAGGGAGGGTTATACAAGTAACTGTGGGAATAAAGGGGCAGAAGGAACTCAAGAGAGGTGGGACCATAGGAGACAGGAATTATCAAGGGAAAATGGGGAAAGGAGGACTACTTTAAATGGGGGGAGTGTGGAGGGAGGGTTAGATAGAAGAGAGAGAAAGATAAATAATGCCTAACTAGTGGAAAAAAAAAAACCCACAGAGAACTGTACTAGTCCAAAAACCTACTGACAATAGCACATGCAATAGACTCACACGAGTCCATGTGCAGAGCTGAAGGCTATGAAACAAGAAACAGTGCCAGACAGGAGAAAACTTCCCTTGAGTTGTTGGCCAGGGTAGTCCAAGAGACTCACAAAATCACACAGGCTATTGCCACAGCCCTTGATTCCCTACCAGAACTTGAAGGTAAGGCCCTACTGCTGAAAACAGGACATACTTCAGACAGGGTTTGTAGCAATGGAGCTGGAACTGACCTGGAAACTGCTTCCCCGAAGGTTAGCTCTCATAGCTTAGGAGTACACTATGCATAGTGTTCTCATAGCTGAGGGAGAACATCAGGGGTCAAACCCCAGCTTTAAGGCCTAATAACATCAATGACCAGCAAAGGAAATGACATTGGTGCAGTAGTGGCTCTTTGATCCTTGGGGGTAATCAACAACTACCTAATTAGACTTAAAGCCCATTCAATGGGAGGAAACTCATGACTGGTACTGTAAACATAGCCAAATACACATGATGGCTAGAGAGGCCATCAAAGATCTTAGAGAAAACCCCAAGGCTGTCACAACCCTAGACGTATGTAATTTCTTAGTATGTACAAAATATGGATCCTTATATTTACAGACAAGTATCCCAGTCACCATTCATCAAAGAAGCTTTCTTTCAACAGATGGAGATTATTACAGAGTTCCACAACTGATCAGCTATAGATTGTCTGTGAACTGCCCATGCCTAAGTGGCACATCTACAATGCAACCTCTACACCTAAGGCCCAGAGAATATAGAACAAAGGGTAAAGACACTATTAGGTCTCTCAATTCCCATCAATCAAGTTCCTTCATTCAATAGAGGGCCACAAGTTTTTATTTTTAAAAGTATCATGCTTTCTATCAATTTAATGTTAAAAACACAAAAGAAATCATGGGAAATATTCTTAAGAAGCTTCTTTTTTACTTAATATTTGTTATTGCATAAGTTTATGAACAGATTCACTTTATGGAATATTCAGCATTCCCTAGAGTTGTAGTTGAATGCACATAATTGATGTCACATTCATTACAGACCAAAAATGGTTTTGTTAATGAATCCAAGAACCTATCAAAAGCCCATGACCATTACTTTTCATTTCTTTAAGATGGTCCTACCAGGTGTGGTGGCGCACGCCTTTAATCCTAGCACTTGGGAGGCAGAGGCAGGCAGATCTTTGTGAGTTCAAGGTCAGCCTGGTCTACAGAGTTCCAGGATAGCTGGGGCTACAGGGAGATCCTGTCTTGAAAAGACCAAAAATATAAAATTAAATAAAATTAAAATAAATAAAATAAAGTAAAATAAAAAATAATAAAATATAAAATAAAATAAACAAATAAAATAAAATAAAAGATGTTCCTTTAAGAGTTTCATGTTTCTTTTTGCAAGTTTTGAAAACAACAAATTTATTGAAATTCTACAGAATTTTTAACATTTTGTCTCTGTGTGTG
This sequence comes from Rhizomys pruinosus, assembly GCA_009823505.1. NCBI lineage: Eukaryota > Metazoa > Chordata > Mammalia > Rodentia > Spalacidae > Rhizomys > Rhizomys pruinosus. The sequence continues at coordinate 1,166,369 of VZQC01006735.1, forward strand.
CACATGAACTTGTGTAGGTGTTTGCATGAGTATGGAGGTCAGAGGTCAATGTCTACTGCCATTTCTCAGGAGCCTTATTATGATTGTAGGCTCTTTCACTGGCCTAAAATTCATCAAATAGGCTAGGATGCTGGCCAGGGAGCCCCACGGATCTGTCTCTGCCTCCTTAGTATGTCATCATGCCCAACTTTAAAAAAATATTTTCGGGCTGGAGAGATGGCCTAGCGGTTAAGAGCACCGACTGCTCTTGCAGAGGACCCGGGTTCGATCCCCAGCACCCACATGGCGGCTGAGAACTGTCTGTAACTCCAATTCCAGGAGAACTCCAGTTCCAGGGGAATCCGAGACCCTCTTCTGACCTCCGCAGCATTGCACGACATGGGTGCACAAACCTACATGCAGACAGTACACTCATACACATAAAAAAATAAATAAAAACCTTTAAAAATATTTTCACTAATTTGAGAATTTCATGAAATGTATTTTGATCATATTCATCCCACTTCCCCTATCTCCTCTCAAATCCATTCCCAACTTCATATCTTTTAAAAGCCTATCAATTCCAATTTATGTTGCCGAAATATTCAAGTGGGTGGAATCCGTAGATCATGGTACACCTACCAGGGGTCATACCCTTGACTCCACCTTTCCCAGCAGTTATCAGTTCTAATAGTTCCTCAGCTAGGGCTAGGGGTGGGGTTTCATGGCTATCTCCCTGGTCCGTGGTGGGATTCTGTCTGGTTTGAGCTTGTGTAAGTCTTGCATGCTGTCACAAACACTGAGTTCATATATGCATTTGCCCTATTGCGCCTTGAAAATAGTTTTTATTCTTTCCAGCCCCTCTTCCATGATGATCCTTTCCATGACAAGCCTTAGGAGCACAAGTGTGATACAGATACCCCATTTAGGGCTGAGTACTCCACAGTCCTTGATTTTCTGCATCGATCACCACCTACTGCAAAGAGAAGCTTCTCTGATGAGGGTTGAATGCTGCACTAATCTATGGATATAACAAGTCATTAGGTATCACTTTAATATTATGCCTATTTAGCAGAAGAATAGTAGGATCTCCTACTAGACCTATGACCTAGCTACCCACATGCTGTTGGGCCTGAAAACAGTTCCATCTTGTGAAGTAGGCCTTAATCCAATCAGAAAGCATTTGGTTATCCCCATATAACATTTTAGGTACATTTTGCCAGGCCAGTTGTTAATGTATCTGGCATGGTTCACAGCTGGGTAAGACTGATGATTATTTTTCTCTTCTAGTAGCATGAATAGAACCTTCCAGTAACATAAAAGCTAGGAAGTAGAGATGAAGCTTCAAAGAACCAGCTTGATTTCTCCATGTTCTACAACTGAAATATGTAATATCTTTAGCAATACAGTCTCCCTGTCAAGTTCTGGAAGGTAATGAAGAACAGTTATGCCCAACTTTTTCACTTGGGTTCTGGAGATCAAACTCAGCTCTTCATGTTTACATAGTAAGCACATAATCAACTGAGCTCTCCAGCCTGAACACTTAATATTTTAATAGTAATTTTATTATACTAGCTAGAATTATGTGAAATATTTCCATTAACAGTTCAAATGAAATAATTTTATTATTTAATTTGATTATTTTTTTGAAAATATATACAACAATGAATGAATGAGAAGTGGTATCAATTCTAATCACTAAGAATACTATCATTTTGTGCCACATCTGAAATTAAATTCTTATTCACATTTTTTGAGTCTCTGCTTTATGCTGATATTTTAAGAAGAATTTTTTTTCCTAACTATCTTATAATTTTCCCTAACTATATAAGTTAGGCATGATATTTTACAGAGATAGTACTTGAACATAGATGGAGTTAATTTTTTAGGGAGAGGAGTACAGATGAATATTATAAAGTTTTTACAATACGAGTTTATAGAAATGTAGAATTAGTGTTTCAGGTCTGAACCTTGTCTGTCTGTAAGGCTCCAAGTATAAAATAGTTAATGAATAATACTGAAATTTTTTCTTTTGTGTGTAGCGATGTGGGTGGCTATGTGTTCAGGTGCATACGAGGACCAAAGGACAAATTCAAATGTCATTCTTTAGACACAAGAATCTACCCATCTCTAACTCTCCAGGGCTAGGATTACAAGAACATGCTACTATGTCAGGTGGGGTTTTGTTCTTGTTTTTATCGTTTTTTTTGTTTGTTTTTTGATCCTTTTGAAACAGGGTCTTCATTTAGTCCCAGCAGGCCTGGAACTCACTACATAGACCAGGCTGGCCTTGAACTCACAGAGATCCATCTGCTTCTGCCTCCTGAGTGCTGGGATTAAAGGCGTGCACCATTTTTTGGCTTTTTAAACCCAGGCTCTGGGGTTCAAACTCAAACCCTCATAGTTATCATCCACTGAGCCACTTCCTCACATGCAATACTGGAAATTTTTTATAGTATTTCATTTTCTCCTGCATACTCTATTAAAAGTGGCAGGGTAGGCATGTTAAGAGAAATAAGCCAGTAGGAAACAGGATTCTGGTTTAGTGCTTAAGTTCTAATTTTCCCAAAGCAACTTCTAAGAATGATTTCATAAAGAGCTATTTTAATGCCAAGGGGTCTATCAAGTAATTAGAAAAAAAACTAATTTAGGAACTGTGAAATCTATGATTCAGGGTCTCTGGATTTGAATTCTGAGGCACAAAATTATTGTAACAAAGGTGTGATGTATTATTTTAGAGTCTCAGTAATCTGGAACTTAAGGTTTGCTAAATGTGTATAGCTTTACATACAAACTATCAGCTTTTTAAAATGTATAATTCATGGGGCTGGAGAGATGGCCTAGCGGTTAAGAGCGCCGACCGCTCTTACAGAGGACCCAGGTTCGATCCCCAGCACCCACATGGTGGCCGAGAACTGTCTGAAACTCTAATTCCAGGAGAACTCCAGTTCCAGGGGAACTGACACCTTCTTCTGACCTCCGCGGCATTGCACGACACAGGTGCACAAACTTGCATGCAGACAGTACATACATACACATACAGAAATAAATAAAATTAATTTTAAAAAATTTAAAAAATGTATAATTCATAAATTTATAACTTTTTATCTTAAAAGTATGATCACTTTCTAAAGTTCTTGTATCTGAATTTTAATTATCAATGAAAGCTCTCTTTCTTATTTCCAGTTTAATCAAATATAGCTTTCATGAAGATAATATAGCAATAAGAGAAAAGCTAATCTCAGAAATAAATCTTTTTTTTTTTTTAATTTTTTTTTAATTTTTATTTATTTATTTTTATGTGTATGAATGTATTGTCTGCATGCAGGTCTGCGCACCCATGTCGTGCGATGCCACGGAGGTCAGAAGACGGTCTCGGATTCCCCTGGAACTGGAGTTCTCCTGGAACCGGAGTCACAGACGGTTCTTAGCCGCCATGTGGGTGCTGGAGATCGAACCCAGGTCCTCTGCAAGAGCGGTCGTCGCTCTTAACCGCTAGGCCATCCCTCCAGCCCCCAGAAATAAATCTTTTAAGATTTGTTTTTGGTGGTGTAGAAAAGAAGTAAAGGAAACAAACATCGTTTCTTTACTGCTACTTGAACAAAAAGGTCTGAAATATTTGGGGGTCAGTTCTCAATCAAGTGTCCAACCCAAAAGCCTGCTTTGGACAAAAGCTAATAAATACATCAACAAAAATAAAACAGACCCTGAGGTTGGGAGGTTCAGTGACATATGAAGAGATTTTTCTACTCCAAAGTTCTAAAGAACTAAATGAAATGAAAACAAACAAACAAAAAAAAAAACACCTTCTTAGTTTTACAATTTTCATCCATCTGGCTTTAAAGTTTTTTCTATAAATACAGTAATATATTTATATAAAATAAGACATATTATTCATATATGTATTGTATTTCAAAGTTCAGGCACTAATTTGAAAAACAACCTAGAATGATACTAGAAACATGAATATGTTCCCTATAGAATAAAATCTACTCTCTGGTCATGTTCATTGCACTAAATCCACGTTTGGAATGATACTGAGACCTGTGGAGATGTCCTAAAATCTACTCTTCTATATTAGCAATACTTTGCTTTTGTTGTTGTTTTTTTAACCAAAAGCTTGTAGAAATCTACTCAGAGACAGCTGGACCCTGGTTTGAACAGTGGACTTTGAACCTCTTTCCTACTCCTTTTCCCCTCTCTTCCCAATTGGCTTGATAGCCTTGAAAACTAACAGCCTCAAAAATCACAGTAGTGGTGAACAGCAGGCCAGCAGCTACTGGAGGGGGCAGAATGATTTTGGAGCTCCATGGAAGATTCATCTCCAAAGAGGTGTCTTCATTGGGTTAATACAGCAGTTCCCTGGACACCCCCAGTCACAGGGCCAGAGCCCTCTGACTATGTTTGCCAAGGAAGTGGAATTTGGTTGACATTATCATTACCTGTGATGGTAACAACTGGGGAGTGGGGGTGGGGGAAAGCCTACCAAAATCATGAAAGGAAAAAGCAAAAAGCAACTGTCTGACATATTCAAGGCACTCACAGACCTACTTATTCCGGAGCTGTATCAGTAATTGCTAACATCTTTCCCATACATATCAAATTAAAATTCCCTCATTACAAATAAACTCATTCAGATGGGTATAGTGGGTCATGCCTTTAATCCCAGGTCTTGGGAGGCTGAGGCTGAACTCTAAGTCTCAGACTAGCCTTGCCTACATAGGTCTAGGCCAGCCAAGGCTAAAGAGTGAGATGTCTCTTTACAGTGTATCTGTAGCAGAAAAAAAAAAAAAAAAGAGTGAGATGTCAAAAAAACAACAAAACCCAAACGATCACATTTATTCCTATGGCTTTGCTATTTTTATTAATATGGTAATTTTAGTTTTCTGACTCAAATCAGATCTTTTTCATGAAATCTAACCTATTAGCTTATTTTTGTGGGAATTAAAATCATAATTTGACTAAGAATCTTACAGGTAGCTTTGAATACCTATTTTTGCCTTTTAAAAACTGTTAATCTAGCCGGGCGTGGTGGTGCACGCCTTTAATCCTAGCACTTGGGAGGCAGAGGCAGAGGCAGAGGCAGATGGATCTTTGTGAGTTCAAGGCCAGCCTGGTCTACAGAGCGAGTTCCAGGACAGCTGGGGCTACAGGGAGACCCTGTCTGGAAAAGACCAAAAGAACAAAAACAAAACCAAAAAAAACTGTTAATCTAGGCTGGGTGTGGTATCCCGGGGCCTTTGATCCCAGCACTCTGGAGGCAGGGGATATCTCTGAGTTCAAGGCCAGTCTGGTCTACAAAAGTGAGTTCAGGCCAGCTGGGACTGCAGGGAGACCCTGTCTAAAAAAAAACAAAAAAAAAAAAAAAAAAAGCTGTTAATCTAGTAACACCACACACACACACACACACACACACAAACCCATTGCTATAATTCATAGCTTCTCTATCTCTGAAGGCTGTTATGCAGATTAAATGAACAACGCACATAAAGGGCTTCACTCAGTATATGACATGTGGGAAGGGCTCAAATGGTAGGTAAGCTGCCCTTATTTTTATTGCTTCTACTTACACATTCCCAATTCTCATTCTCCTATTCATTTCCCTCAAATCTCAAATTTTGATATTTTTGTTCTCTTTATTGTAGAGAACTTTACTTTTTGCTAAATACTTGCTACCTCACCCTAAAGTAAGATTATACCAATGCATTGGTGGTCAATGAAATATGGAGGGCAGCATCTGATTCTATCCACAGCCTACAGGCTGAGTCTCCACTGAAGAGAATGCAGGCAAAGCCACAGCCAACCTGTGAAGGACATGCAGTGTGAGCAATGAAGCTTAGTTACTGAGTTTAAGAGGATATGTATTACCATAAAATTATCTTACTTATCCTGAACACCCAGGACTGTCTTACTGAGTTGTCTTGCCATCCACCCAAATACTCAAATAAAATGCCTGAGGGAATTTTTATCCTTTCAGTTTGTTCGATGAATTGTTTATCAAGTCTACTTAGTTAATATCTCTCAAACTGGTCAATCATTAACTGGACCTTATGTTGTCTTTGAGAAATATAATCAAAACCTTCTTTCAATGTTATCAGCTTCTCTGTGTTATCTCTTAGTCTCTACCATAAAGCAAAATCCCATGGATACAAATTAGAAAGTACAAGTTATAAAATAATAAAAGAGATTAACTAAATGGAGGTTATGATCAAGAATCTTGATAGGTCATGCTGAATGATTCTGTTTCTGTTTCTTATGCTGGGGATCAACCCCCAGCCCTACCAAAGCTAAGCACATGATCTACTACATACCAGCTCCAGCTTGAAGTTGTAAAGATCTTAAACAATATCTTAAGAATATTCAGTCCAGGGAACTGGAGAGATGGCTTATAGATTAAGAGCACTGACTGCTCTTGCAGAGGACCAGGGTCTGATTCCTAGCACTATATGGCAGCTAACAACCATCCCTAACTCCAGTTCCAGGGAATCCAATGTCCTCTTCTAACCTCCGTGGGCACTGAATGATACAGGTACATTTACACACATGCAGGCAATACACTCATGCACATAAAAAGAAAAGAATATTCGGTCCATTAGAAAACAAATTCATACAAGTTAGAGAAGGTGAATTCAAATTAGAAAACTGTTGGGGTACATGAGAAACTTCTGAACTTCTGATGGCAGCATTGGATACAGAGCTAGGCATTCCACTTTGGTGAAGCTTGCAGTTCCCCCAAACTGACCTAATCTGGAGTTTCTAACAGCATCACAACCATTCCCATGTTTTACTTCCTCTACCACAAGAGGATATAGTCTCAAACCAAATGTACCTCTTAGTACATAAAATCATATACTTTGGAGGAAGCTTGGCAGTTTTTTTTTTTTTTTTGTACATGTATGAATGTAGTGTCTGCATGCAAGTTTGTGCACCCGTGTTGTGCAATGCTTGGCAGTTTCTTACAAAGTTAAACATTGCTTCATAATGTAATTCAACATTCATTCTCTTAGGTATACATGTACCATAAGCTGAATTTTATATTCACACAAAGGTCTGCACATGAATGTTTAAGGCAGCTTTATGCATAATTGTCCAAAATTGGAAATAACATATATAGCCTTCAACAGAGAACAATAGTGTACTATTCAATAATAAAACAGAAATGAGCTATTAAACCATGGAAAGAAACTGCCTAAACTATTATTATAAAGTGAGAGTGATCAATCTGAAAAGACTATGCACTGTATGGATTCAATTACATGGCATTCTGGAAAAGATATAAATACAGAAGACAGTAAAAAGATGAGGGACTACTGAGTGTCTCAGGGATAGGGAAGGAAGGACGAACAATGGGACACAGGATTTCTTAGCGTGAACACTGCACAGTACAGGTACATTTACATACATGCAGGCAATACATTCATACACATGAAATTCTTTTTAAAAGATGTATGAAATGCACACAAATTCAATAAAAAATAGTAAAGTTTTTAGGGTAATATGACACCAGGAAACTGTTTTATGCATAAAATTATCTAAAATACTGTAAAAAATAAACTTTATTTGTACATATAGTTATATATGAAATATAAATTTCATGCTCGGAAAAAAATAATAAAAATGTATAGGACAGAGATTCCAAAAATACCCCAAAAGGTTCAGCTGCTGGCTGCCAGTCAAAATGAATGTCTATCATTGCTTCTCTAAAAAGATCACTAGATGTCAAAAAGATTTCCTCTAGTGTAATTCATAAGCCAAAAGACCACTGTATGTTGTGATACAGGAGCAAGTAATTGGTATATTAGTAAAGCAAGATATTAATGAGAAGACAGTTAATCTTAACAGTCAAATACAAGAAAATTACTTTGCCTCTTATATCTCCACTTTCTGAAACTGCTTTTTGCTGCTGTTGCTTCTGTTTTTGATTTTTTAACCCTAGCAAAAACTCTTCTCTAGACTTCAGGATTTCCCCCAATTCTTTAACTTTCATTTTAGGAGTTTCTTTTATTTCCAGATCCAGTCTCTGTATCTGTCTACACAGGGAGCAGCCTTGATGCTCTCCAGATTTCAAGAAATTTCTACCAAAGGAATCTTTTTTAGGAGAAGAGAAACAGGCATTGTGGTGGTGTTTCACTGTGTCATCCCCTTCACAGAATATACAGCTAAAGCAACTAGGGCAATGTACTGTAATTAGCTGATTAATTTTATATTTAACTGATTTTTTATTGATGTTTTATGTATTTCATACATAATTTTTCATTTCTGTTCAGGAATATTCCCCTATCCCTTCCCTCACCCCACCCCAAACCATCCCAGATCATGTACTCTATCATAACTGTCCTGCATTTCAGTCTTTTTTTATGCTTAGGAATTCACATTATCCTCTGTTAATTTCATGTTATTCTAAAATATGGATACATACTCTCCACCCATATACAGTAATTACAGAGTCTGAAAATAAATGGTGGGTGGATTCTAGAGCCCATTGAGGGATTCACATTATGACAACATATTAACTGATTCTTTTTATATATTAAAGATGTTTTGAAACCAGTAACTGGCCTCATGCAGCAAATGCTAACAGAAATCAGCGAATCTCATGAAAGTGAATGAATATCTGATGCATCTGAAGTCTGTTAAGATTTTTACCCCCTAAAATAATCAGGGAGCAAAATTAAGTTGATGTTAAAAGTTATGTGAGCACATGTGAAAATTAAAAGTAATACTTGACACGTTTTCTTGCCATGTTTGCACCAAGCAGAAAAATGAAGAACCTGAGCCCATCATTACTGTTTTTTTTTCCAATAGCAAAGACAGTAGGCCCTTATGAAAGAAAATCAGACATAAGAAAATAAACATTTCAGTTTCCTTACCTGTTGTGTTCCATCTGCACTTACAATAGGGGCAGACAGAAGAGAAATGTCACTGCTTAAAATCTGAGTTGTATCTAGCAGCGGCGGGTGTTCTGCCATTATCAATAAGGCATTAATATACCAGATAACCCTCCAACTCTGCAAAACAAAAATATACAGCCATTTATGTATACACTCTTAAAATATATGAAAATACATTCAACTCAGCATAGTGGCAAATGCCTTTACTTTAATCCCAGCACTCAGAAAGCAGAGGCAGGTGGATCAAGGCCAGCCTGTTCTACATAATGAGTTCCAGGACAGCCAGGGTTACATAGGTAAACTCTGCTTCAAAAAATCAAGAACAAACAAAAATACATCCAAGAATTATCTCATTGTTACTTTTGACTTTATTCAGTCAACTCTTCAAGCAACTGTATTTCTTCCATCTTTTAAAATGAAGTAGTTGTAAGGTAAGATATAAAGCTTACACTTGCAGCAGAACCTCTATTTAAATTCATGTTTCTCTCCACCCCTTCTATCTCAAGATAAAGTTTAATTTAACCATCACTATTTAATGTGCACACTGATATAGGCAGGAAACTACAAAAGCTGAACAAGGTATCTCTACCTCTGACATTAGATACACTCTCATTCATACAAAAAGAAAAGATGTAATGGCAGGCAGTATTACTCTAATATTTATAATGAGAACCAATAAAACATCAGCAAAGTACATTTCAAGATGAGTACAATCAATCATAACTATAAGTTATTTTATTATATAATTAATAATTATTGATTAATAACTATAATATAATTCTAAGCTAAATTGTAATTGTAAAATAAACCTATTTGGATGCTTGCAGCATTCACCACAAGACATTCAGCTTTTCTTAAACTCACGTTCTTTATTATAAATTCTTTTTTAAGTATCTTATTCATTAATTTCATATTATGTATATGAGTGTACTGCCTATATGTGACTAAGTGTACCCATGTAATACAATGCCCGCAGAGGTCAGAAGAGGGTTTGGATTCCCTGGAATGACTTTATGAATGTATCAGTTATTCCACAGCTTTACTATCGTTTAACAGTCTTTTACAGTTTTCATCATCTTAATAGGTATATAGTCATATGCTGTTATACTTTATCTTTTCTTACCAATTATTATGTGAAAATAGTTTGTTTATTGGCCTTTTGAACTTCCTCTTTTGAAAAGAACATATTTAAGATTTTTTTCCTATTGCTTTTTAAAAATCAACTTACTGGGGCTGGAGAGATGGCTCAGCGGTCAAGAGCACTGACTACTCTTGCAGAGGACCCAGGTTCAATTCCCAGCACACACATGGCAGCTAAGAACCATCTTACACTGGGTATAGTGGTGCACACCTTTAATCCCAGCACTTGGGAGGCAGAGGCAGGTGGATCTCTGTGAGTTCAAGGCCAGCCTGGTCTATGTAGTGAGCTCCAGGCCGGCTGGAACTAAAGGGAGACCCATCTCAAAAAAATAAATTAATTAAAAAATAAATAAAAATCAACTTACATAAAATATGTAAATAGTTAAATGTGCTATTCATTACTTTATATATTGGAACCATTCTGGACAGCACTAAAAGATTCTATCTCAATAAAAGTTCATCCAGAGTATAACAAAGAAAAAGGAAGTATGTGGGGAGGTGAAGGGGGAAAGCAAGGAGGTGAAGGAAAATAAAGAGGTCGAGGAAAAGGAATGGAGGAACAAAATGAATTTACTTGCAAAGTCTCTCTTTAATCCTGACAATGTGTTTTATCTAAAACTGTGAGGCAATTGAGAGTGAAATTACACAGTGACTCTTTCCTATCTTTTTTTGGGGGGGGGGCAGGAATTTTTTTTTAATTAATTTATTTTTTTGTCAAATCTAGACCCGTGTCCCCCCCACACACACATTCCCCCACCCCACCGGAGCTCATGCATTCTGCCAAACATGCTTTTCATCTCTTTCTCAGTCTTTCTCAATACTCTCCATGAGGAAGTTGACTGTTTTGAGCAGAAGTTCACTGTTTCAGTTAGTTCTTCGATGCAGTCCTTTCTGTTGTTGTTGTTTCCAATATGCATCACTCCCAGCTGCTTTGGACAAAAGCTCAAGGGGCCGTGCACAAGAAATACTTACAACTAGGCAACTGGCACTAGCATCCACAGATGAGGGATATCATTCGTCGTTTGTTTTTCTGGGACTGTGTTACTTCACTCAGCATGATGTCCTCTAGCTCCAGCCATGTTCCTGCAAAGCTCATGATGTCGTCTTTCTTTACTGCTGCATAGAACTCCATTGTGTAGATGTACCACATTTTCTCTATCTACTCATCAGTTGAGGGGCATTTGGGTTGGTTCCAGCTCCTTGCTACTGTGAAGAGAGTTGAAATAAACATGGCCATGCATGTATCTCTACCGTGGGGTGAGTCTTGAGGGTGCATGCCTAGGAGTGGTATGGCTGGGTCAGGTGGTAAATTCATTCCAAGTCTTCCAAGGGTACTCCACACTGCTTTCCATAGTGGCTGTATGAGTTTACAATCCCACCAGCAGTGGATGAGTGTTCCCCTTTACCCACAGCCTCTCCAACACTTGGTATCATTTGTTTTCTTGATCCTAGCCAGTCTTATTGGAGTAAGATGATATCTTAAAGTGGTTTTGATTTGCATTTCCTTAGATTAGTGATGCTGAACACTTCTTAAGGTGTTTCTCAGACATCTCTAATTCCTCACTTGTGAAGTCTCTGTTCAGCTCTTTGCTCCATCTATTGAGTGGGTCATTTGTTTTCTTTCTTCTTTGTTTTTTGAGTAGCTTATATATTCTGGAAATCAATGCTTTGTCAGATGCTTCTGCAGTGAAGGTTGCCTCCCACTCTGAGGGATTTCTCTTCACTTCCTGGATTGTTTCTTTTGATGTACAGAAGCTTTTGAGTTTAATGAGGTCCCATTTGTCAATTGTTGACCTTAATTCTTGTGTAGCTGCTGTCTGATTTAGGAAGTCTTTTCCTATGCCTATGTCTTGTAGTCTGCTGCCAACTTTTTCTTCTATTGCCTTCAGAGTTTGGGGTTTCACGTTGAGGTCTTTGATCCATATGGAGTTGAGTTTTCTACAGGGCGAGAGGTAGGAGTTTAATTTCATTCTTCTACAAGTGGTGATCCAGTTTTGCCAACACCACTTGAAGATGCTGTCTTTTCTCCATTGTGTCTTCTTGGCCCCCTTGTCAAATATAAGATGGCTGAAATTGTATGTGCTCAGATTTGGATCTTCAGTTTTGTTCCATTGGTCAACAGGTCTGTTTTTGTGCCAGTACCAGGCTGTTTTTATGACTATAGCCCTGTAGTATAGTTTGAAGTCTGGTATAGAGATCCCCCCTGTGTAGCTCTTTTCACTCAGGGTTGTTTTGGCTATTCGGGGTCTTTTGTTTTTCCAAATGAATTTAAGAACTTTTGTTTCCAAGCCTGTGAAGAAACTCTTGGGGATTTTGATTGGGATTGCGTTAAATCTATACAAGAGTTTTGGTAAAATGGACATTTTTACAATGTTAATTTTCCCAATCCATGAGCATGGGAGGTTTTTCCATCTTCTGAGGTCTTCTTCAATTTCTTTCTTTAAGGGTTTAAAATTTTTGTTGTAGAGGTCTTTGGTGTCTTTGGTTAGGTTTGTTCCTAGGTATCTTATTGTTTTTGAGGCTATTGTGAGTGGGAAGGTCTCTTTGAATTCTTTCTCCAGTTGCTTGTTCTTGGTGTAAAGAAAGGCCATTGATTTTCTAAGGTTAATTTTGTATCCTGCCACTTTGCTGAAGCTGTTAATCGTTTCTAGGAGTTTTCTGGTGGAGTTTTTTGCATCTCTTAAGTAAACAATCATATCATCAGCAAATAGGGATAGTTTGACTTCCTCTTTTCCAATTAGTACTCCTTTAATATCCTTTTCTTGCCTTATTGCTCTAGCAAGTGTTTCAAGCACTATATTGAAGAGGAGTGGTGATAGGGGGCAGCCTTGCCGAGTTCCTACCTTTAAAGGGAATGTTTCCGTCATTTCCCCATTTAGGATGATATTGGCTGTGGGTTTCCTGTATATGGCTTTGATTACATTGAGGAATGATCCCTCCAATCCAATTCCTTCTAGGACTTTAAGCATGAAGGGATGCTGGATTTTGTCAAAGGCTTTTTCAGCATCAATTGAGATGATGGTGTGGTTTTTGTCTTTGATTCCGTTTATGTGTTTGATGATGTTTATTGATTTTCGTATGTTGAACCATCCCTGCATCTCTGGTATGAATCCAACTTGGTCATGATGGATGATCTTCTTGATGTGGGTCTGTATGCGATTTGCCAGTATTCTGTTTAGAATTTTGGCATCTGTGTTCATGAGGGAGATGGGTCTATAATTCTCCTTTTTAGTTGTATCTTTGCCTGGTTTTGGTAATAGAGTGATGTTGGCTTCATAGAAGGAATTTGGGAGAGTTCCCTCTGATTGTATACTTCTAAACAGTTTCAGAAATAATGGTTGTAGGTCTTTTTGAAATGTTTTATAGAATTCTGCTGTGAAACCGTCTGGGCCTGGGCTTTTTTTAGTTGGGAGGCTTCTTACTACATCCTCTATTTCTTCATATGTTATGGGTCTGTTTAAGCTGCTGGTCTCCTCTTGGCCAAGCTTTGGTGATTCCCAAGATTTCAGATATTCATCCATTTCTTCTAGATTTTCAAACTTGGTAGAATATAGGTTCTTGTAATATTCCCATATAATTTTCTTGATCTTTTCCTTGTCCGTTGTGATATTTCCCTTTTCATCACAGATTGTATTGATTTGGAGTTGTTCCTTCTTTCTTTTTGTTAACTGGGCTAGAGGTCTGTCTATCTTGTTTATTCTTTCAAAGAACCAACTTTTGGCTTCATTGATTTTTTGTATTGTTTTCTTTGTTTCTATTTCATTGATTTCTGCTCTGATTTTTGTTATTTCTTCCTGTCTGTTGCATTTAGGGTTCATCTGTTGTTGCCTCTCAAGTGCTTTTAGCTGTAGTGTTAGATCATTCACTTGTGCTCTTTCTGTTTTTCTAATGTAGGCTCCCAGGGCTATAAACTTCCCTCTTAGGACTGCTTTTAAGGTATCCCATAGGTTTTGCTGTGTTGTATTGTCATTGTCATTCAGTTCCAGGAATGCTTTTATTTCTTTATCTCTTCCTTGACCCATTCATTATTCAAGAGTGTGTTGTTTAGTCTCCATGTGTTCTCGTAGGCAGTAGGGCTTATCCTGGTGTTGATGTTGAGCTTTATTGCACTGTGGTCAGATAGAATGCATGAAATTATTTCAATCTTTTTGATTTGTGGAGGTTTCTTCTCTTTGCTATCTTTTAATTCTTCATAAATTCCACAGAGAAATTATTTGACATGATTTAAAGTATTTAGAAATTTTGCTAGTCTTTAAGTAACTTAGTAATATAGATTATGCCAGAAGTTATTTTTTATATGTATATGTGGATATAAGAAGCTGCCTCCAGTTTCAGTGGAGACTCCAGCTTTTTGGAGATGACAGGACCATGGGACGACCACCAAGAGCAGCAGTGGGTGTGGAATGGAGTCGGCCTGGGCCTGCGAGATGAGCTTTGTATCCTGTGGATGGCAGAGTCAGAGAAGTGGAGCTGCCTAAACCTTTGGAGCCCAGATCGTGAGTGAATCCCAGGTGTCCAGCTTTGCTGGACTTAGGTTTTGCTTAGGTGTGCCTGATTCTTCCCTTTGAAGTAAGACAGCACTTCTTTTAGATTTTACAGGAGCCTACAGTTAAGAGACTTTTAATGGACTGGGAACTTTTAAGTGTTTGAATTTTTTAAGAACTGTGGGTCTTTTAAGGTATTGTCTTACCTTAATGTTAACATCACACCTTGGGGAAAAGAACTGCAAAATGGTGGTTTAATAATGATGTGTTTTGTGTGTCAAGTTGTCAAGGGGTAAATTGTGTTAGATAGCTTTAGTCAACTTGACACACCTGGGTTGAGGGAGCCTCAATTGGGGGAACTGGCTCCACTGGACTGGCCTGTGGCCATGTCTGTGGTATATTATCTTGATTGTTGAGGAATGCGGGAGCGCCCAGGCCACTATGGTGGTGCCACCCCTGGGCAGGTTGCTGTGTACGGTATAAGAAAGCAGGCTGGGGGCTGGAGAGATGGTCTAGCGGTTAAGAGCACCGACCGCTCTTGCAGAGGACCCGGGTCCGATCCCCAGCAACCACAAGGCAGCCGAGAACAGTCTGAAACTCCAATTCCAGGAGAACTCCAGTTCCAGAGGAATCCGACACCCTCTCTGACCTCCACGGCATTGCACAACCCGGGTGCACAAACTTGCATGCAGACAGTACATTCATACACATACAGAAATAAATAAAATAAAATAAAATTAAAAAAAGCAGGCTGGGCATGGGCCAGGGGAGCAAGCCAGTAAACAGCGGCCCCTCCATGGCCTGGGCCTCAGCTTCTGCCTCCAGGTTTCTGCCCTGAGTTCCTATCTTGGGCTTCCCGAATGATGAACTACAACCAAGGAGATGTGAAGTGAATAAACCTTTTCCTCCAAGTTAGAATTGGTCAGAGTGTTTTGTCACAGCAATTGAAAGGAAACTAGAACACAAGCATTATATTTAAGTGACATGCATTTTCTAAATATTTTTTAATTTTATTTATTTATTTTCTAAGTGTATGAATGTACTGTCTGCATGTAGGTTTGTGCACCCGTGTCATGCAATGCCGCAGAGGTCAGAAGAGGGTGTCGAATTCCCCTGGAACTGGAGTTCTCCTGGAATTTGGATGCATTTTCATGAAACAGTTAAATGATATAACTTATATCATTACATATTACATATTAATATCCCTCATTACAGTTTTTACATGAACTCTTCAATAAGTACCTGTGTTGAATGTTAAGTCTAACAGTAGTTTTTAATATATCTAAATAGAAAGCTGTCTTCAAATTAAATCAACTTAAGTGAAAATTACTGTGGACATCCAAGAATTTAAAAAAAGCGGGCTGGAGAAATGGATCAGTGATTAAGAGCACTAGCTGCTCTTGCAGAGGACCCAGAGTACGATTCCCAGTACCCACATGTCAGCTAGCAACTGTAAATATGATGTGAATGGAAGAAAACAAGAAAGACACATACTTGACAACTTTCTAGAAAGTTCAAAAGTAGATAAAATCAATTTATTATTAAAAGTCAGTACACAGGTTGCTTTGGGGAGGAATTAAGGAGGTGGTTTCTAGGATATAGATTTTCTTCTGTCTTGAAATGGAAAGCTGTTACATGGCTATTTCCGCTAATCCCACTGAATTACTACTAACTGACCTATATGTTGATCATATATGTACTTCTCTGTGTGTTTTATATTTCAACAAAACAGTGTTTGAGTAGAGTATGGTGGCACATGCCTTTCCTAGTATCTGCAGAGGCAAAGGCAGGCAGATCCTTGTGAGTTTGAGGCCAGACTGGAAAATGTGTGAAAGTTGAAATGATCATTATTCAATAAATGCATGTGACAAATTAAAAACCCATTAATGAAAAACATAAAAACTGGGAACATAAGAATCTGTCTTAGTTTAACAAAAACCCTATGTGGAAGATTAGACTTAGTAACTGAAGACTGGAAGCTTTTCTTCAAGATCAGGAAAAGATAAGGATGGCTATTTTATTATTTAGAATAAACTTATTTCAAATAGAATTTCACTTATATTACTGGCATATATTTACCATGGCCTGTGCCTCCAGGTTCCTGCCCTGAGTTCCTAACTTGGGCTCCCTGAATGATTGTACTGGGTTTCACAAAAACAATTTCAAGTATACTATGTAATCTGAACCTTGACCATATTCACCCCTACACCCATCTCCATTTGCTCCCTCTCCCTTTTCTTGTTTTTTCTAAGACTATGGGTTGCCTCATTAAATGATTTATTTGAAATTTCTCTCATTATTTTGATTGTATGACTATCTAGCTATAAACTTCCCTCTTAGAAATTTTTTTCATTAGGGACTGGGGAGATGGCTCAGTGGGTAAAGTGTTTGCTATGCAAGCATAAGGAACTAAGTTCAGATCTCCAGCACCCAGCACGGCAGTACATCTATAACCCCAGCACTGGGGGAAGGGAGGAGTAGAGACAGACGAATTAGGATTCCAGAGGCTCCCTGGCTAACCAATCTAGCAGAAACAGTGAGATCCAGGTTCAGGTGATTTCTAGTTGTATCAGGTTCAAATTTAAAGCTAAGTAGGACATCCACTGTTATCTGGTGGAATTTCCTTTATACTGGACTTCTTGCTTCTCTCTTGAAGTTTTCAATATTCTCTGTTCTGTAGACTTAGTGCATTAATTATAGTAGGATGTGGGGAGATTCTTTTCTGGTCTTACTCATTTGGTGTTCTAAATAACTCCTGTATCTGGATGCCCATCTCTTTCCTTAGATTTGGAAGTTTTCTGTTAGGATTTTATTGAATACATTATCTATGACTTTTGCTTTTAGTCCTTGCCTTCTTCTGTTTATAAAATATTTATAGATTTTGTCTTTTAATGGGTCCCAGAGATCTCATACATTGTCCATACTTTATCATTGTCTGTGTATTCTAATTCATCTAGCTTGACTTCAAGCCCTGATATTCTTCTGCCTTTCACTAGATTCACAAGTAGCTTCCCACTGAAGTTTTCATTTGCTGTATTGAGCTTTTAATTTTTTAATTATTTCTAACACTATCAATTCCTTTTTCATATTCTGTATTGACTTCATTTCATTCAGCTATTTATGTTTTCTTTGATTATATTAAGTTTATTCATATCCTTTTGGGTTTCACTGAACATTCTTTTTTTGTGAACATTCTTATAGTCATTATTGTAAACACTCCTGAATTTTCATTGAATTCATTCTCTTGAGTTTCATAATATAGAGTCAGTAATTTTCAAGAGTCATGTGGTCTTGATTTTTCATATTTGTGACTTGTATATTTGGGACTAGATTATTGGTTCGATTCTTTTTTTCTAATCACATATATTCTTTCAGTAGAAACATTTACACTGTTCAAGTGGGACTAGTATGGTTGAGATTTTATTTCTCCCCACAGAGATGCCCATTTTTGACACTTGTATTCGATGCAGTAACAGAAGTTCTGGCCAGAGTAGTCAGTCAAGAAACAGAAATGAAAGGCACTTAAATTGAAAAGGAAGAAGTAAAATTATCTGTTTACAGATACTGTTATTATGTAGAAACCCTGGAGATTCTACAAAAAGTTGGAATTAATGAACAAATTTACCAAAATTCCAGGATACAGAATCAACACAGAAAAACTGGTTGTGTTGCTATACACTAGCAATGTATACTCTGAAGAAAATCAAGAATACTCAATTTGCAATACTCTTCATTCCTTCTACAAGTCACCTTGATCATGATATTTTATCACAGCAACAGCAAAGTAAGTAAGTAAAACACCAGATATGAGAGAATGGGTCTTGTTGTGAAGAATCTGACCGTTGCTTTGCGGGGGGCATGTGGAAGACTTTGGAAGTTTGGACAAGAAAAGCAGCTGAATGGTATAAGTAAAGCTTGTTGGGCCTTTCTAGTAGAGGCCTGGTTGAAGATGTCCCAGAGGGAGAGGGAAACAAAGACCAAACAATCTGGCTATTTTGGCAAAGAATCTGGCTGCTATCTGCCAGCAACCTAAGAACTTGCTTAAGGGTAGATTAAAAGGAACTAACTAATTTCATTGGGAGAAGAAATTTCAAGACACCCTAGCACTGAATGAGTGGGATGGTTATTAATAGTGAATATTATGCAGATCTACAATAAAAAAAGAACAAATGAGGCAGAAAGAAGTACAAAATGTAAAGTTTGAAAACACAGTGTGGTGGTTTGAATGGGAATGTCCCCCATAGGCTTTAAGTATTCAGAAATTTTGTCCCCAGTTGGTGGCGCTGTTTTGGGAGATCTTAGGTGTGGCCATGCTGAAGTACGTCACTGGGGGCCGGCCTAGAGAGTTCGACAAGCCTTGCCAATCTTCAGTTGCTCTCTCTATGTTTCCTGTCCCCACTTGAAGATGTGAACCTTGGCTTTCTGTTTAAGCTCCTGCCACCATACCTCCCTGCCACGATGGACTCTAATTCCCTGGAACCTTCAATTGTAAGCTCAAATAAACTCTTCCTTTTATAAGTTCCCTTGGTCATGGTGGTTTTATCACAGCAAAAGAAAAGAGACTAATTCAGACAGCAATGGGAAGCTTAATGTTGTAGCCAAGGCAGCTGTATTAGTCAGGGTTCTCTAAAGAAACAGAAGCAACAGGATGAGTATATATAACTATATACAATTTATTGATTTGCTCACGTGACGGAGCTCAACAGTAGCGCCGAACTGGAGAGGCCGGGAATCCAGGGAACCGCTCAGTCCACAAGGCTGGATGTCTCAGGAGTCCCAGTCTAGTGCTGAAGGCCCGAATGGATTCCAGGAGATCTGCCAGTCTCAGTACACGCTGGGATCCGAAAGGTTGATCACAGCAGCAAGACAAACTCACCAGATGAGAGAGAGGCAAGCCGCAGGAAGAAGGAAAAAAGGGGCCAGCCGTGGCCTTAAATACTGCCTGCCGGCAGAAGGTAACACCCACATTTGGGGTGGGCCATCCGGGTTGAGGTGGTCCAATCAGAAGACCCTTTTCTCTTATTTGTTCCTTAGTCCAGTCAAGTTGACACCCAGGATTAACCATGACAAGTCCACCCCTTGTCAACTTGACACCCAATAAATAGCCTCTGCTTAAATGTCAATTGCAAACGATGGCAGGGTCATAATTCCACCTAACATGTTATAAGTATCTCATGTGCAATAGCAAAACATTATATCTTAGAGTAGGTGGTAATGTCCTTGAGAAGAACTTAGTCCTTCAGTATCTAATAACCTAAATATGACAACACTTAACACATATCTCAGTTGCACATTCAAAGGGGAACACAAGTATCCACTTAATATACATACATATATACATATATATATATATATATATACAAGCACATTCTTAACCAAATAGGACGAAGGTTAATATCTATTATAATCCACGTTTCTGCAACTGGTCCCGTGGCTTCAGCTGATATTTATGACTACCTTCTTCTACTACCCATTCTGTATTTCCTCCGCCATCAGCAAGCACCTCTGCAGGTCTTGGCTCTTTCCCTGGAGGAGTGACCCATACCTTCATCCCTGAAGGGTCTGGGCCATTTATTGTCCTGTCTGGTTTGGGTTGTTGGAGTTTCCCATTGACCTTAATCATAGGACATGGTAGCACCAGAAGGCGCCCTACAGCATCTCCTGCCTTCCAGACATAATCTTCCTTGCCCCCATTGTGGAGAAAAAGTCCAATTTCCCCATGGTAGTCTGGATCAATCACTCCTCCTACTACTGTTATTCCTTCCTTAGCCTGTTGGCTTAAAGGCAGTAGAAGCCCGAAGTGGCCAGGGGGAAGTCTTAGCTTCCAGTTCAATAGAACGTTTGCTGTATCTCCTGGCAAAAGCACTCCCCCCATTGGAGCCAAAACGTCTAGACCAGCAGAACGCAAGGTCGTGGGTACAGGAAGCAAAAATTTTCCTACTGGGTCACTAGGGGTGATAGTGAGTGGAATCATTCCCACTTCCACCCCTTGGTTCCTGGACCCATGAATTCTGGCTATAGGAGAAACAGTACCATATAGTGGACGCTGATTCAAAGCATATACTGCTTGCTGGAGAACCTTGCCCCAGCCCTCCAGGGTATTGCTACCTAATTGGCGCTGTAACTGTGTCTTCAAGAGGCCATTCCATCGTTCTATCAAGCCAGCTGCTTCTGGGTGGTGGGGAACATGGTAAGACCAGTGGATACCATGACCATGGGCCCACAGTCGCACTTCTTTGGCTGTGAAGTGAGTTCCTTGGTCAGAAGCAATGCTGTGAGGAATACCATGACGGTGGATAAGGCATTCCGTAAGTCCCTGGATGGTAGTTTTGGCAGAAGCATTACGTGCAGGAAAGGCAAATCCATAACCAGAATAAGTATCTATTCCTGTAAGAACAAAACGCTGTCCCCTCCATGATGGAAGTGGTCCAATGTAGTCAACCTGCCACCAGGTTGCTGGCTGGTCACCCCGGGGAATAGCACCATATCGGGGGCTCAATGTTGGTCTCTGCTGTTGGCAAATCTGGCACTCGGCAGCAGCTGTAGCCAGATCAGCCTTAGTGAGTGGGAGTCCATGCTGTTGAGCCCATGCATAACCTCCATCTCTGCCACCATGACCACTTTGTTCATGGGCCCATTGAGCAACAACAGGGATAGCTGGAGAAAGAGGCTGACAATCCACAGAACGAGTCATCCGATCTACTTGATTATTAAACTCATCCTCTGCTGAGATCACCTTTTGATGAGCATTTACATGAGACACAAGTATCTTCACATCCTTTGACCATTCAGAGAGCTCTATCCACATACTTCTTCCCCAAATGTCTTTCTCACCAATTTTCCAGTCATGCTCCTTCCAAGTCCCTGACCATCCAGCCAAACCATTGGCTACAGCCCATGAATCAGTATATAATCGAACCTCTGGCCATTTCTCCTTCCAGGCAAAATGCACAACCATGTGCACTGCCCGAAGTTCTGCCCACTGTGAAGACTTTCCTTCACCAGTGTCCTTTAGGGTTGTTTCAGAAATTGGCTGTAATGCTGCAGCTGTCCACCTCTGGGTGGTGCCTGCATAGCGTGCAGAACCATCAGTAAACCAGGCCCTAGTCTTCTCTTCCTCAGTCAACTGATCATAGGGCAAACCCCATGAAGCCATAGGTGCATGCTTAAGCCCAGGAGACATTGTAACAGGAGTGGGAACCATAGGCATTTGGGCAACTTCTTCATGTAGCTTGCTTGTGCCCTCAGGGCCTGCCCGGGCCCTGTCCCGTATGTACCACTTCCATTTGACAATGGACTGTTGCTGTGCACGTCCTACTTTATGGTCTGGTGGGTCAGATAACACCCAGCTCATGATGGGCAGCTCAGGTCGCATGGTGACTTGGTGGCCCATTGTCAAACGTTCAGTTTCCACTAAGGCCCAATAGCAGGCTAAGAGCTGTCTCTCAAAAGGAGAATAGTTGTTTGCAGATGAAGGTAGAGCCTTGCTCCAAAATCCCAAGGGCCTCCGCTGTGATTCCCCTATGGGAGCCTGCCACAGACTCCAGACAGCATCTCTATCTGCCACTGATACCTCAAGCACCATTGGGTCTGCTGGATCATATGGCCCTAGGGGCAGAGCAGCCTGCACTGCAGCCTGGACCTGTTGAAGAGCCTTTTCCTGTTCCAAGCCCCACTCAAAGTTTGCTGCCTTACGAGTCACCTGATATATGGGTCGTAGTAACACACCCAGATGAGGAATGTGCTGCCTCCAGAATCCAAAAAGACCCACCAGACGTTGTGCTTCTTTCTTGGTGGAGGGAGGGGCCAGGTGCAACAACTTATTCTTTACCTTAGAAGGAATGTCTCTGCATGCTCCACACCACTGAACTCCTAGAAACTTCACCGAGGTAGATGGCCCTTGAATTTTAGTTGGATTTATTTCCCATCCTCTCATGCGCATATGCTTTACCAACAAGTCTAGGCTAGCTGCTACCTCCTGTTCACTGGGTCCAATCAACATAACATCATCAATATAGTGGACCAGTGTGATATTTTGTGGAAGAGTCAGGCGATCAAGATCCCTTCTAACTAAGTTATGGCACAACGCTGGAGAGTTAACATACCCCTGAGGTAAGACAGTAAAGGTATACTGTTGGCCTTGCCAGCTGAAAGCAAATTGCTTCTGGTGGTCCTTATGAACCGGTATTGAGAAAAAAGCATTGGCCAGATCAATAGCTGCATACCAGGTACCAGGAGACATATTAATCTGCTCGAGTAAGGACACCACATCTGGTACAGCGGCTGCAATTGGTGTCACTACTTGGTTGAGTTTTCGATAGTCAACTGTCATTCTCCATGATCCATCTGTCTTTTGCACAGGCCAAATTGGAGAGTTAAATGGAGATGTGGTAGGAATCACCACCCCTGCATCTTTCAAATCCTTGATAGTGGCATTAATCTCCGCAATCCCTCCAGGGATACGATACTGTTTTTGGTTCACTATTTTCCCTGGTAGAGGCAACACCAATGGTTTCCATTTGGCCTTTCCAACCATAATAGCCCTCACTCCACAGATCAGGGAACCAATGTGGGGATTCTGCCAATTTCTAATTATATCTATCCCAATTATACATTCTGGGACTGGGGAAATAACTACGGGATGCGTTCTGGGACCCACTGGGCCCACCGTGAGTCGGACTTCAGCCAAAACTCCATTTATCACCTGACCTCCATAGGCCCCTACTTTAACCGGAGGGCCACAATGCTTTTTAGGGTCTCCTGGGATCAGTGTCAACTCAGAACCAGTATCCAATAGGCCTCGAAAAGTCTGATTATTTCCTTTTCCCCAGTGTACAGTTACCCTAGTAAAAGGCCTCAGGTCCCTCTGGGGAAGGACAGGAGGAAGGCAAACAGCATAACTCTTTGGTATTGTGACAAGGTCCTTCCTCACTGGAACCCGGCCACCCCTTCATTCAAGGGGTTCTGGGTCTGTGAACTGTCTCAAGTCTGGAAACCGGTCAACTGGGCGGGATTCGCTACTCCTAAAATCAAATGTTGACTTCCTGTCATTCGTTCTAGAGCTTTTCTGCTTATACAGATCAAATAAAAACTTAGTAGGCTTCTTATGTATTTGGTTCCTGGGAACACCATGATTAATTAGCCAGTTCCAAAGATCATTTCGGGTCATGCCATTATAGGTATTGTTTTGCCTTTGCCACCCATTATGATAATTACTGTAACTACGCTCATCTGGCCTTCTGCGATTCAGTGCTGCCACCTGACGCCTACCCTGAGGTCCTGTTAGACCTACTACGTGTACATTTAATTTATGCAAACGAGCCACAACTTCTCTAACTGTAAGATCTGGCATAAGAAATAGAGCAAAAACAAAGCTCTTCAAATGTTCTGGTGTCTCTCTCAGTACTTTCCATCTTATAAATTCAGTGAGTGGCATGTCCTCTGGGTCCTCATATTGTGGAGAATGTGGTTTTACACTTCGAATCCACTCGAGCATGCCCATCTGCCTGACCCTCACAATCCCTTCATCAATACTAAGCCAAGGAATATCAGGCATCTCTAACTCGCTGTTAGTAGGCCATGTTTTAATAAATACATCAGCCAACCATTCAAATAAACTTTTAACACCTTTTTTAACTGCTCGAGCTTCCATGTTAAACCTAGAATCTCTACTCAGTGGGCTCATATCGATAAACTCAGTATGATCCAATTTTATATTCCTTCCACCATTATCCCACACCCTTAAAATCCATTCCCACACATATTCCTTAGGCTTCTGCCGGAATGAATCAGCAAACTCATTAATTTCTTTAGTAGTATATCGCACCTCCTCGTGGACCACACTTTCTATCTCACCTTGAGGGGCTTGCTTAGACTTCAATCTGGTTATAGGTCTAGAGGCAACAATTGTTGGGCCCTGAGGGACATCAGCTCCCACTGGGAGGGGGGGATTAATTTCCTCAGGCAAGGGTGGGGAGGAGGGATCTGCAGGGTGTGGATTCTCTGCTGAGGGTGGGGAGGTTAATTCCTCAGATAAAGAAAATCCCTCAGAATCCGAGGGTTCAAAATCCTCATCATCATAGTTCTCCCACACATCTCCATCCCAAGTTTCAGGGTTCCACCCTTTCCCCACCAGTGCTCTCACTTTAACTGCTGACACTTTTCGTGGCTGGGAATTAAATTTGCGTTGTAAATCAGCCAACCGTATAATAAGGGCTCCAGCTTGATTTTCTGCTGCTTTAGCTCTTTGGCTGCTGGAGAGAAGATTCTCTTCCAGAGCACACTTGGAAACCTTTAAACTGTTGTTTCGAATCCGGAGCTGGTCATTTTTATCACCGAGCTCCATATTTTCGTCTAACAGTTTATCCAGACATGCTAGGAGCAACAAGGCAACATCATTATTTTCCTGATTTTTCTGCAATTTCTCGAACGTTTTATATATAGAGTCACTAAATTCCTTGCTTCTCACAAGAGGTGAGTTAGGTGAGTCAAATGGATCTATCTTCATAATTAGATCAAATAGTCTGCACCAAGGATTATCATTCCTCTTCATGCCACCAGGAGAGCCTTCAGTAACTCTAGGCTTCATTGGGTTGGAGAGCTGGCTCCAGAGGCTACCAAGCCCACTAAAGAAATTCATCCTTTCAATTCTGTTTCTCTAGAACCACTTCTGGTACCAAAATCTGTATTAGTCAGGGTTCTCTAAAGAAACAGAAGCAACAGGATGAATATATATAACTATATACAATTTATTGATTTGCTCACGTGACGGAGCTCAACAGTAGCGCCGAACTGGAGAGGCCGGGAATCCAGGGAACTGCTCAGTCCGCAAGGCTGGATGTCTCAGGAGTCCCAGTCTAGTGCTGAAGGCCCGAATGGATTCCAGGAGATCTGCCAGTCTCAGTACACGCTGGGATCCGAAAGGTTGATCACAGCAGCAAGGCAAACTCACCAGATGAGAGAGAGGCAAGCCGCAGGAAGAAGGAAAAAGGACCAGCTCCCGCTGCCGTGGCCTTAAATACTGCCTGCCGGCAGAAGGTAACACCCACATTTGGGGTGGGCCATCCGGGTTGAGGTGGTCCAATCAGAAGACCCTTTTCTCTTATTTGTTCCTTAGTCCAGTCAAGTTGACACCCAGGATTAACCATCACAGCAGCCGAGTAGGTACAGGAAGAAGGTTCCCACTCTTGAGGAGATCAGAACTAGTACGGAAAGATCTCCAGATCTGCATTTGAACAAAGGAAAGTGCGCTCAGGACAAAACCTCACTCAGCTAAGCTTCCAACTTATGAAAAGGGAAAGGCCTAGGAGTTTTCTGCTCCTAGAAAAACCACAGTATACAAAAGCTGCTGATAATATGGGTGAAGGGAGCCAAGGTCCTTCCAAAGCTGGTGTTGGAACTTGGCAGTGGTGCTGAATTTAGAGGCATGAAAGATGCGAGAGTGAGGGGGCTCATCAATCCTTCCTCCAAGGTTTCAGAGAGGCACTGAGGTCAAGCAGCATGTAGCAGGGGAGTCCTTGTGTAAAGAAGACTGACAGACCAAGAGGCCCCAAGAGACCACTGCATGAAGCTGTGAAGGTAAATGCTGGATTATGGTGGAGATCTCTAGATGTTGGAGATGATAACACCACGAGACATCTACCAATGAGAGCTGTATACTGGGAGTAGAGCCAATCTAAGAGTGAGCTGTATGTTGGCAGCAAAGCTGGAGGAACAGAACCATCATGAGCCCTTTAGAACTAAAGTCCTGGACAGTGGACATGAAACTACAGGATTTGGTATTTGCCCTGTTGGTTTTCAGTGTTAGGTTATGGTATTTCCTCACTATACCCCCATTCTTTCCTTTAAGAATGGGAATATAAACTTGTATTCAAAGTGTGTTGGCAGTATGTAATGTGTCTTTTTGGAGGATACAGTTTATAATAAAGTGCCTTGAGGGCTAGAGAGATGGCTCAATGGTTAAGAGCACCATCTGTTCTTGCAGAGGACCCAGGTTTGGTTCCCAGGACCTACATGACAACTAACAACCATCCATAACCCCAGCTCCAAGAGACCCAATGCTCACTTCTGTCCTCAGCAGGCACTGTATGACACAGGTGCACTTAGGCAACAGACACATCACTTAAAATAAAAAATAAATTAAAAAAAGAGAGTGCCTTGAGTCTCAGAAGAGACTTTGGACTTTTCAAACAGTATTGAGACTGTTAAAGACTATGGAGGAGGATGGCTTTTGAATTTGGACTAAATGCATTTTGCATTATGATATGATCATGAGCCTATGGTGGCCAAGAAATGGAATGTGATGGTTTAAAAGAAAAACGCCTCCAAAGGTTCCAAGTATTTGTCCCCAGTTGGTGGCACTGTTAGTGAAGGTTTAGGAAGTATGGCCTTACTAGAGGAAGTATGTCAGAGGGGACAGGCTTTGGGAATTGACAGCTGGTCCCACTTCTAACTTCTCTCTCTGCTCCCTGTGCCTATTTGAAGATGTGAATGCTCAGCTTTCTGTTTCAGCTGCCTCCTGCTATGCCTCCGCTTGCCATGATGGACCCTTATCCTGCTAGAAACATAAGCACAATCAACTCTTCCTTCTGTAAATTGCCTTGGTCATGGTATTTTATCATAGCAACAGAAAAATTAATAAAAGCATGAAACAGAATACTTTAAGATGGTCTGGGGAAATGGCTCAACAGGTAAAAGCACTAGACACACAGGCCTGATGACCTGAATTCCATCCCTGGAAGGAGTGGCATACAAGGGTAATCCCCATTACTCCTGCCACAAGATGGGAGGCAGAGACAGGAGAATCACCTGGAACCTCTCAGGCCAGCTAGCCTGGAGTATGAGGCACAGCAGCAGAAACAACAAGAGAGACCCCACCTCAACAAGATGGAAGGAGAAAACTGACTCCCAAGAGTTGTCCTGTGGACACATACCATAGAATGTGCCTACCCTGGCATGTGCACACTCATACACAACAAATAAATCAAAGAACAAACAAATACTTAAAGAAACTTAGCCAAGGAAGTGAGACTTATATAATGAAGCTATTGGAAGAAATAAAAGGTACAAATAAATAAAAAATATCCTATTATTTTTTAAGATGCCCCTACAAAAATCCCAACCAGTGTTTTTTGCAGAGGCAGAACAATTCATCCTAAAATTCATGGTACATCAAGAGACTAAAAATAACCAAAATAGTTTTGAAAGAGAACAGAGTTGTATGAACTCACACTCCCTGGTCTCAAAACATATTTAAAAACCATGGTGACAAAACCAGGATTAACATAAAGGAAGGCAAATACACCAATTGAATAGAGATGTCAGAAATGCTCTCACATATATGATCAAATGATGTTCGACAAGAGTGCCAAGACTACAAAGTAGGTAAAGAATAATCCAACAAATGGTACCTTGAAAATTTGAATATCCACAGCAAAGAATAAAGTTGGACTCTTACACTACATACAAACAATTCCAAATAGGTTAAAATTTTAAATATAATAATCAAAGCTACAAAATTTGTAGAGAAAAATATAGCAGAAAAGTTTTATAGCACTGGTGATTTCTTGGCTATGCTATGCATATATACAGAAAAAGCATAAAACAGACAATTAACAGTGTATCAAATTCATACATCTTTATACATCAGAAAACCCAATAAATAGAATGAAAAGCCAATTTTCAGAATAGTTTTAAAAAATGCAAACTCTCATAGACAGGCTGCTATGACAAAATACCACATAGCTTAAAAACACATAGCTCACAGTTCTGGAGGCTAAGAAGCCTGGTAAGCTGCTACTTGTTTGGTTCTTTTTAACAACCCTCTTCCTGTCTTTCAGAAGGCTATCTTAACAAGGAACAGAAGCTCTCCTATCTGCTCCTCTTATAAGAACATTAATTTCATCATAGGAGCTCCATCTTTGTGACCTCACCTTGAACATCATTATCTCCCCAAAGCCTGGTCTCCTGGCATCATCACAATGGCAGTTAGGTTTCAAAATGAGAAGTTTAGGAATATACATTCAAAACTTAACACTCCACTCTCCCTGCCATTAACTGTCTCCCAAATCCATGTCCTTTTCATATCGCTCCAATAGCCCCAAAGTCTTCCTGTTCTAGCATCAATTCTAGTCCAAAATTTTATCATTATCGCTTACATCAAATGTGGGTGAAATTCATGATTTATACCAAGGAAATTCTTCTCCAGCTCTGAATTTGTAAAAACATTATAAGTTATTGGGGCTGGAGAGATGGTTCAGTGGTTAAGAGCTCTTGCAGAGGACCCGGGTTCGATTCCCAGCATCCACAGGGCAGCTAAGAACTGTCTTTAACTCCAGTTCCAGGGGAATCCGATGGCCTCTTCTGACCTCTGACGACACGGGTGCACCAACCTACATGCAGACTAAACTCATACACATAAAAAACAGTAAATTTAAAAAAATTAAAAAAAAAACATTGTAAGTTATATGCTTACAGAATTAAATGGTGAGATCAAAGGAAGAAGAAAAAATTGGATGATGAGCTCTAAATAAGTCTGAAACTTACCAGTACAAATACCATTTGCCCTAAAGGCTTGAACATAACTTCCTTTGGTTTAATGGTCTGTTTTCTAGACCTACTAGGATAACCCAGCTACATAGCTTGACAAGGTGGCCCATCCTTTCCATTTGGTGAAGCCCTAATTATGCAGTTCTCTGCCAGTGTCTGCCAGTGAGGCTTGCTGAGTGGCAGTCTTATCCTTTATAACTTCAATGAGCCAGGCATGGTGGACAATACAATCCTAGCACTGGGGAAGCTGATACAGGAGAAGTACCATGAGTTTGAGGCTAGCCTGGGTTACATAGTGAGTTCCAGGCCAAACCTGACTACAAAGTGAGACCCTGTCTCAGAAAATAAAAAGTAGGAGCTAGAGAGATGACTCAGTGACTAAGAGCACTGGCTGCTCTTGCAGAGAGAGCCTGGGTTTGGTTCCCCAAACTCACGTGGTAGCTAACAACCTTCCATAACTCTAGTTCCGGGGGATCTGAGGTCATCTTCTGGCCTCTGTGGGCATTACATACACACAGTACACTTTACATTCAGGCAAAACAGATAACAGAAAATAAAAATAAATTTAAAAAATGAGGGGCTGGAAAGATGGCCTAGCGGTTAAGAGCACCAACCGCTCTTGCAGAGGACCCGGGTTCGATCCCCAGCACCCACACAGCAGCTGAGAACCGTCTGTAACTCCAATTCCAGGAGAACTACAGTTCAGGGGAATCCGACACCCTCCTCTGACCTCTGTGGCATTGCACAACATGGGTGCACAGACCTACATGCAGACAGTACATTCATACCCATAAAAAAAAAATTTAAGGGCTGGAGAGATAGCCTAGCGGTTAAGAGCACCGACGCTCTTGCAGAGGACCCGGGTTCGATCCCCAGCACCCACATGGCGGCTAAGAACCGTCTGTAACTCCAATTCCAGGAGAACTCCAGTTCCAGGGGAATCCAAGACCCTCTTCTGACCTCGGCGGCATTGCACGACACGGGTGCACAGACCTGCATGCAGACAATACATTCATACACATACAAAAATAAATAATAAAAAAAAAATTAAAAAAAAAATTTAAAAATGAACTAAAAATCCAAGTGGAAGCACCTTGGAATCAGGTACTCTAGGCCTGTGGTAGCAGCTCTGATGAACTCAGAGTCATCTTTGGGATCTTTCTTCCCTCTTCTTGAAGGACAGCACATGTTTATGGGCTTCTTTCACTCCATCCTATTTGGTGTTTCCTCTAGGCCAAGATAGCCATGTTTTCTGCTGTTATAATCCTGGTTTATGCTGAGATGACTGATCAGTTTGTGGTTCATGTCTATACCATTTACTTACCAACTGGCCAATCAGCCATACCATACAGAAGAAATTGGATATGTAGTTAGAGAGGTTTCTTATTATTGCACTTATGTATTGCCCGGGATAGATCTACAACAAACATAAATAGTCTACAAAGCATTTGATTTCCTTATTTGGTAAGAAAGTTCCCACAAAGAAAATGCAAATGGCAGTTCAAATCAGTATTTCAACCTCATATAAAAGGAAAACTAACCCTTGCCACTACAAATCTGTAAGGGACTAGAGTACACAAAGTCCTGACTACTGCTGCATTTCACTTTGGAAATCGCTGAATTAAAACAGCATTTCCTGAAGATTTAAAGAAAAATAGATTTTAGAAAAGAGACTCTTAAATCATTGAATACATCATTTTGTTACTGAGAGAAATAACATTCTTTTTCTGCTATAATTCACTCTGATGTCACTTTTTCCTAACACCTAATAAATGCTACATTTTTAAGACTAAAGGAATTATCAAAAAAAATATATATATACTTCTGCAGGGCATGGTGGCACATACCTTTAATCCCAGCACTGGGGAGAGAGAGGCAGGCAGATCTCTGTGAATTCAAGGCCAGCCTGGTCTATGTAGTGAGTTCCAGGCCAGCTGGGGCTATAGGGAGACCCTGTCTCAAAAAGATAAAAAATAAAAATTTTTACACTTCTACAAAACATCAAAGTATAAACAATTCAGCCAAGTATCTTGCCTTTTTTTTTTAATTTTATTTATTTTTGTATGTGTATGAATGTACTATCTGCATGTAGGTTTGTGCAACCATGTCATGCAATGCAGAGGAGGTCAGAAGAGGGTCTTGGATTCCCCTGGAACTGGAGTTCTCCTGGAATTGGAGTTACAGACGGTTCTTAGCTGCCATGTGGGTGCTGGGAATCGAACCCGGGTCCTCTGCAAGAGCAGTCGGTGCTCTTAACCGCTAGGCTATCTCTCCAGCCCGGTATCTTGCCTTTTATAACACAGATCACCTTCTCTCCATTGTCTAGTAACATGTTTCTCGTTTTCAACCAAAACTTCATAAGAATGACCTTTACCAACCACTTTCCTACTGAAATTTGTTCAAGGTCATTTCTGTGTCCTCTAAAAAGATGGGACATTCTAACTCTCCTCTTTTCTGAATCCTCACCAGAATTATCCTTAGCAGTGCTACACAGTAATCTCAACTTTCTCTAGCAGGCACCTGAACTTTCCTATTCTCTACCCAGTAACCAATTTGGAAAGCCACTCTCCTATTTCATAGCAGCATCCCATTACTTGGTACCAATTAATATCGACTATAGCAAAATATCATTGTCTTGGAGGCTCAAAAAATAGACACTATTTCTAGCAGTGTAAAGTCTGAAAAATCCAAGATCAGAGTATCGGATGATTGGTTCTCGAGGACCTTTTTTTGAATATCAGATAGCTAATGTTACTGAATTCTCAGATACTAGAGAGCAACTAATATCTTACACACACACACACTGTGATACTGGGAACTGAACCCAGGACATTGTACATACTAGGCAAGCAATTTACCACAGAATTTATCCTCAGCCCTCCATGTATGGAAAATATTACATATTTTTAAAGAGTAATTTTCTAGATTATAGTTAATGATAAAAATGATAATTTGAAGAGTTTTAGAAAATACCTATTTTTAATATATATTAAAATTGTTCCAATATCTGTTTTAGATTTCTGACAGGATGATTTTATAGAATTATCAATCCTGTGACTTGTCTCAGGAAATTCCTCTATATATGATTTTTTAAATTATTTTCATTTGATGTGTGAGTGCATTGCCTGCATGTACGTAACTGTACCCATGTTGTGCAATGCCCACAGAGGTGAGAAGAGGTGGTCAGAGCCCCTGGAACTGGAGTTATAAACAGCTGTTAGCTCCCATGTGGGTATTGGGACCAAACCCAGGTCCTCTGCAAAAGCAATTAATGTTTTTAACTTCTGAGCCATCATCTCTGCAACCCTCCTTATGTGATTTTAAAGTCCTTTTAAAACCTAATATAGAGGAGGTAATAAATCTAAAACATATAAAACAAATAGAGATATAAATTGGAAAATACCTCTTGGGGGTATCAGTTTATGAGAGGAACTAGAAATTTGGGTATGGTTTAAATACAAGTAGAATTAACTGAAATTTCTATGAGAAGGTAAAGTAGTAAGTCAAATGTGATTTTGTTGTTTACAGTTTTCCAAGATTAATTCTTGTTTTTACATTGAAACTTTGCTCAAGGTCGTATAATTATACCTACATTTAAAAATTGAGAAATGGGGGGGGGCTAGAGAGATGGCTCTGCAATTAAGAGCACTAGTTGTTCTTGCAAAAGACCTGGGTTTAAATTCCCATTCCCACATGGTGGTTAACAACCAGTAACTGCAATTCCAGGGGATCTAACACTCTGCTCTGTCCTCTGTGGGCATTGCATGACACTGGTGCACTTGCATACATGTAGGCAATACATGCAGATACACGCAAAATAAAAATAAAGCAAGAATAAATAAAAACTGAGAAATGGAGAAAAGTTACTGTAATACCAATACCTTGACACAGTTAATACTTTATTGATATGTAACGTTTAAGTACTCCTAAATTGTATAGCTAAATGCAATACTAAAATTCTTTGGAGTAGTTTTACATCTTATAACTTCACCTGTGGCCTTAAGAGTTCTTTAATTTTTAGTTTCTCTGAGTTAGTCACATCAAAATACTAGAAACATTGGCTTTCTCAACCTGAATATACACATTTCCCTTACAGGTCCCTTGATTATAACTTAACTTCTGATCTAATAAAGGTTTCAGCTCTTTTTTGGCTAGTGTTAGCATAGTATATATTTTTCCATCACTTGATCTTAGCCAAAAGGCTAAGAAGATTTTTTTCTATCTTATAACTTTAAATCTGTCTAAGTCTTTAACTCAAAGTGAGTTTCTTATGGATGTGAGACTTGGATCTTGGTTTCTGAAAGCCCAGTCTAACAATATCTGCCTTTTAATAATAATCTTTAGACCATTTATATGTAATGTGACTACTGACAGAGGAGTTAGTGTTGTCACCTTGTTTGCTTTCTAGCTGTGCCGTGTGTTCTTTCTTCCCTTCTTATCTGCTTTGTTTTAAATTATTTCCTATTATTCCACCTTATCTGCCCTGTGGCTGACAAGCTGTAGTTGCTGCATTACTTACTTGAGCAGCTGCTTTAATAATTATATGCCCCCTATCTTTCTAGTTTCAAGCTGTATTATACTATTTCAGGAATAAGTATTAGAATCTTACAATAATAAATCTAAAATTTCTCCCCTTTATCATTCTCTTGCATCTGCTATTGTACAATTTGCTTTCTAAAAAAATGTTAATGAGTGTATTGCATGCATGCATGTAAGTGCATCCATGCTGTGCAATGCCCACAGAGGTCAGAAGAGAGTGTTGGAGTCCCCTGTAACTGGAATTACAGACAGTTGTTAGACACCATGTGGCTGGGAATTGAACTCAGGTCCTCTATAGGAACAGCTAGTGCTGTTAACTGCTGAGCCAATTCTACAGCTCTCCAATTTACTTTTATATGTTAAAACTTCAGAATTACTGTGATATTTTGTTAAACCAGGTCTTTCTCATATGCCCTTCCCAATATCCCTATAGAAAAGCTGATAGTAATGAATCTTATACAGCTTTTTTATCATCACAATCTTTATTTTTAAAATAGATTCACGGGGTGAAGACTGCTAGGCTTTTCTTTGTTTTAAAGATGTTGTTGCACTACATTCTACTCACATTGTTTCTGATGAGAAATATGCTGCCATTCTTACCACTGTTTTTCTGTGGTTGCTTTAGGATTTATTTTCTCTTTATAGCTTTGTTCAAACAACTTGATTATGATGTTCCTTCATGTACTTCTAGTCATCCTTCTGCTATTGTGTTTCTTTATCTAATTGGGGGGGGGTGTTCATCATTATTCCCATTTATTTTTAGTTCACTTTTTTCTTTCTTTCATTTTGGATAGGTTCTATTGCTATATTTCCATGTCTACTTATCTTCTCTTCAGCAGTGTCCAATCATGCATTAATTCAATCCAATGTGGCTATCCCAGAGACTGTAAATTTTGTTTTTGAAGGATGGGGTGGAGTTGAGACGAGGTCTCATTCTTTAGCCAAGGGTTGGCCTGCTATACATTACATAGCCTGGGCTGTCTTGAAACAGCAATACCACTACCTCAGAGGTCTCTGCTGGGAGTGCGCATATGTAAGCCTGGCTTATGATATTGTAATTTTTAAAGATATTTATTTATTTATTTTATTATTTGTGTGTCTGTCTGTCTGTCTGCCAGCCACATATGCATGGATACTCATGGAGGCCAGAGAGGGCATTGGATCCCCCAGACAAGGCATCACAGGCAGTTATGAGCCATCAGACAGACATATGTGCTAGGAACCAGGCTCAAATCTTCTGGAAGAGCAGCAAGTGCTCTTAACCACTGAGCCATCTCTCTAGCCACAATACCAAGGTAATTTTAATCCAGATTTCTCTAACACATTCAATCTTTCCTTTATTCTGACAGTCATAATAGCTTCATTGACTATTAATTCATCACCGCTGTTATCTCTGGCTAGCTTCAAGTAACTGATTTTTCTCCTAATTGTGGTTTGTATTTGCCTGATTGTTTGCAGTCTTAGTAATTTTGACTGAATAGCAGTATTATATGATTTCCTAGAGAAATATGAGCAAACCCCACATAGGACAACCAAGTCTAGCTTAGTGAAGCAGTGAGTTTACTGTAGTTATTTACAGTAGTATGCATGATGGTTATTTACAGGAGCATGGATAACTCAAAGGCAGCTGCATCACTGAAAAGCCTACCCAACATTAAGTGACAATTCACAAATGCTGCATCCCTGAGCCCTGGCCCTTACGACACTTGCAAGCAGCATTGTTGGTCTAGTCCAGAAGTCTCCTCTCTCCTAGCAGTTTTACTGCTAATAGAATCCCCTGAATCTACTAAGTTTCAGAAACTTATAAACTATTTACTTCCCGAGTCTTAATTAGTCTTTCCCCAGGAAGGATTCCTTCACCTTGGAGGACCCTGCTACATAATGGTCAGATATTATAAATTTTACCTCATTGGCTGCTGGATATTTTTTGTTCCTATCATTATTGAGCTTTATTCTAGATACAGTTAAGTGGCTAGGAAATAATTTTATTCTTTTTTTGCTTATATAGGTGAAGTTGATTTCAGTGTAGGGTTAATTAATTTCTCTCACCTGAGGCAAAAATCTGTGTGTGTGTGTGTGTGTGTGTGTGTGTGTGTGTGTGTCTATCTCTCTGTCTGTCTCTGTCTCTCTCTCTCTCTCTCTCTCTCTCTCACACACACACACACACACACACACACACACACACACAGCACCTACTCTGTTAAATGTCTTGTGAGTGATGCCATTTTCTACTCTGGCTCTTGGGAAGAGTTGCTTTCTCTGGCCCTACCTGAGTTTTGCTATATTCTCTATAACCCTTTTAGCTGTCTTCTTTCTAAATGCATTCAAATGTGTATATTTATTAGTACTCTGGCTGAATATTTATGGGGAATTCCTCAGATTTCTAAAGTTCTTTTTCTCTACAGTTCTTTCCTCTTTGGGTCTCTGCCCTGTGAATTATAATCATCTTGGGGCTGGACTGCCAGCTTGATCTCAATCAGAAAGTCGCCAAGACTTGAGTTCACCCCGCCTGGGCTGTGCCCTAGTAACTTCTTCCAGGAAGCTGAACCAATCATAGGGCTCACTGTATTTACCCTTTCTGTCTGATGCTTAATGTCTTTAGTACCGCTCTTCCAGGTATTTTGTCTAATTTTTAGTTGTTTCAAGGAAAAAAGTTAATCTCTTTTTAACTCTGTCATGACAGAGAACCTACATTTGTGGCTTTTCAGTGTGCCCAAATGCCCAGTAGAATGCTAAACCAATTTATCATAAGTGAGACATTAATGGCTATGTTTTCAATTATGATTTAAAATTTTTATTTATTTTATGTGTATGAGTATTTAGGCTGCATGTATGTAGGTGCACCCATGTGGCACAGTACCCACGGAGGCCAGAAGAAAGCATCAGATCCCCTGGAACTGGAGTTACCGATGTTCCCTCAGCCACAGGTGGGTGCTGGGAAGTGAATGAGGGTCCTCTGCTAAGCCATCTCTCTAGCCCTAAATTATTATTCTTTGAAGTATACTCCAAAGTTCACCACTGGAAGCCAGCGTGTTCCTGATGAACCCTGAACTAAAAGAAAAATTGAAGCTATTTACTTACCTTGAACAAAGGATACACAGTACCTTACCTTTATTTCAGTGTAAAACTTGAAGTTACAAGCAAACCCCAGATTATTCTTGTTCAAATGTGATATCCATAAGCCAGAATTAATACAATTCTAGGGTTTCCTGGGGTCTCTTAATTCAGGATTCTAAGAGACCTGGCTGCATGCAACAGATAAGATTACTACAATTTAATTGTGCTCTGTTTTTTGTTTGTTTGTTTGTTTGTTTTTATTAATTTTTTTATTATTATTATTTATTTTTGTATGTGTATGAATGTATTGTCTGCATGCTGGTCTGTGCACCCGTGTCGTGCAATGCCGCGGAGGTCAGAAGAGGGTCTCGGATTCCCCTGGAACTGGAGTTCTCCTGGAATTGGAGTTACAGACGGTTCTTAGCCGCCATGTGGGTGCTGGGGATCGAACCCGGGTCCTCTGCAAGAGCCTTGGTGCTCTTAGCCGCTAGGCTATCTCTCCAGCCCCTGTTTGTTTTTTTATGTAGGAACTCAGGGCTATAAACTTCCCTCTGTGTGGCCTTAAGCATCCAAAAGGAAAGTACAACCAGAAATAAATAATCAGTAAAACCAGAGAAACTGTACTGCAGACATAAAACTTGAGATCTTAGTAAAAAGACAAAAAGAAAAAAGGAGAGAGTACTGTGGTTTGGCCTGTCTTCAATTCTTACTGGCAAGTGCATCTACCCTGTGGCTGCCACCCCTTTTGGCACTCCTCAAAGACATGAGACACAGCTTTTCAACCTTCCAGTATAGACTGAAGACTCATGTTTCTTCAAGAATCCTCCAAACCGCCAATGCTCCAGGTGGGGACTACAGAGATACCCAGCTTGTGAACTAAACAGCTAAGGGGATTTTGGCCTCATCAGAATATAGACTGTCATTATTGGACTTCCTGGGCTGCATCATGGAGGCCAGTACAGGGGTATCAAGATAGGACGAGTGCTTACTGGACTTCATTTGGGGGACCATGGGAGGGAAAGACCCCAATGTGGAGCAAAAGTACAGGATTGATGGTTGTTTGGGATTGCCAAGGAGGAACCTTCGAGCACCTCCTAAGGAAAACATGACATCTTTTAGGAGGAAAAAAAGTCCTCCGATTCAAGTGATATGTGTATGTATGTATGTATATATTTATGTATATATAACTATATATATATATGTATACTGTAGCAATACAAGTTGGAAAGACAACAACAAAAGAACTGAAAGAAAAAAAAACTCTGGAAAGACTCAGAAAAAGATGCAGGACATGTAGGGCAGAGTGCAGGGATGTGGGTGGGGTGGGGGACATGGAAAGGGAAGCGGCCCTAGATTCAAGTGAAAAATGATGTATGATTTATGGAAAAAGTTTAATAACAATAAAAAAGAAAGTCCAAATTCCAATCTTAGCTGATCAAAAACTAATTTATGAAAAAATAATTACATAGAGATTCATCTATAATTTTTTAGAGTCATCTGGAAATATTTCAGATCACCAGAATATGTTGCTATGGGTCTTTGGGTAGGAATCATTTCACAATTTTTAGCCATGACAGGGTAGCATTAAACAATGTTTCCTAATTTTTCATTAGAAAAATAAAAGAAATAATTCCTTAAAATAGACCAGGATGATCTGTTTTGGCTTAAGAAAAAAGATTACTACAGTTTGAAGAACACTTTGTCATCTGTGGGTTATCATCAATGCTCTCTTCAATTGGTCTGGGGTTTGTGGTGTTTATGTTGAACAGGGTTTCCAAGTCTAAAAGATTTTAGTCTTAAATACTATGAAGTTTTTCACTGTAAATTACTACCATTTAGTTTTATGTTTCTTATATATTAGTTTCAATAAATCCTATAGTGTACAAAAAGCATATCTACAAAAACAATAATAGGGGCTGGAGAGATGGCCTAGCGGTTAAGAGCGCCGACCGCTCTTACAGA
Organism: Rhizomys pruinosus; assembly: GCA_009823505.1. NCBI lineage: Eukaryota > Metazoa > Chordata > Mammalia > Rodentia > Spalacidae > Rhizomys > Rhizomys pruinosus. Next base: position 1,204,968 of record VZQC01006735.1, read on the forward strand.
GGACCCCGGTTCGATCCCCAGCGCCCACATGGCTGCCGAGAGCTGTCTGAAACTCCAATTCCAGGAGAACTCCAGCTCCAGGGGAGTCCGACACCCTCTTCTGACCTCCGCGGCATTGCACGACACGGGTGCACAAACCTGCATGCAGACAGCACATACATACACATAAATAAATAAAAAATTAATAAAAAATTTAAAAAACAAAAAAAACAAAAAAAACAAAAACAATAATACTTCCCTTTTTATTATTTTTATTTTATGTGTTTGGGTGTATTGTTTGCACATAGTGTCACGCAATGCCCACTGAGGTTAGAAGAGGGCATCAGATCCCCTGGAACTAGACTTATGGCCAGTTGTTAGTAGCCATTTGGATGCTGGGAATCAAACTGGGTCCTCTGTAAAAGCAGTCAGTGCTTTTAACTGCTGAGCCATCTCTCCAGCCCCAATAGTTGTTGTTCTTACTATTACTTGTTTTTTGAAACAGAATGTCACTATAGAAACCAAGTTGGCCTAATCTTCATGATCCTCCTGTTTCAGCCTCCTGGGTACTGGGATTATAGGTGTGTGCCAGCACACCTTAGTAAGCAACTGCCATTTAAAGTAAAAAAACAAAAACAAAAACAAAACTTTAAAATATTACTATACCACAATAAGCAAGTATATATTTATAGTCTTATCAGGGCAATGACATCAACTATTGGCAAAACTTTCTTATAACTTATTTACTGCATTCATTTCCATTTCCTTATCCACTGGAAATACAAAAAGGGGTACAAGAGGAAGATGGGTTTCACTCAATGAATAGGGTTCACTTTTTCACACATTCCAGAGATACAGATACATTCCTCAACAACAAAATCATGCCTTCATACTATTATCAAAATCTGGATTCTGGATAAATTTCAAAAAGAAATCCATGAAAAAAAATCACAAAGATACTTCTAGTCAAGAAATTATAAACTGGGCATAACAGTACACATGTAATCCCAATACTCAGAAGGCTGAGGCAGGAAGATTACTGTAAGATGGACACCATCCTGAGCTACAGGGCAAATTCCTGGCCAGCCTGAGCTACATAACAAGATCCTGTCTCAAAAAAATGATTGATTAAGATCTCAAGTTTCATGTCTGCAGTACAGTTTCTCTGGTCTCACTGATTATTTCTGATTTCAGCCTCATCAGAGTATAGACTGCCATTGTTGGACCACCTGGGCTGCATCATGGAGGCCAGTACAGGGGTACCAAGATAAGACATGTGCCTACTGGTCTTCATTTAGGGGACCATGGGAGGGAAAGACCCCAATGTGGAGCAAAAGTGCAGGACTGATGGTTGTTTGGGACTGCCGAGGAGGAATCTTTGAGCACTTCCTTAAGGAAAACATGACACCTTTGGGGGGAAAAAAGTCCTCCCAATTCAAGTGATATGTGTATGTATGTATGTATATATTTATGTATATATATATAATTATGTATATACGTATACTATAGCAATACAAGTTGGAGAGAACAACAAAAGAACTGAAAAAAAAAACTCTGGAAAGGCTCAGAAAAAGATGCAGGACATGTATGGCAGAGTGCAGGGGACTCGCGTGGGGTGAAGGGCATGGAAAGGGAAGCGACTAGAGATTTGACTGAGAAATGATGTGACTTATGAAAAAAGTTTAATAACAATAGAAAAAGACTAATTAATTGATTAATTAATAAGTAAACAATCCAAACTACAGGAAATGAGAAACAAAGTATGGAAATAAGAACAAGCCCATCCCATTAAAGGTCTGATAGCATTTGCTTGAGATCAGCTAAAAAGTTGCTTTAGGTAGTATCAGCTTAAATTCTACATGCAGCTCTAGCTGCCTCATGTCTTCACACCTTTGGAATCAAAAGGTAATTCTGCCTAGCACAACTCTATTTTTATCTACAGATATTTTACTGTCCTTTACAGAAGTATTAGTTTTTATGTTATACCGCCTTCACTTTGTTTTTGCAAAATTTCAAATTCCTGATTATGTCTTATCTGCATGAATCTGGATTTATAACTAAACCACAGTATTCTGAATACTGTCTAGCCACATTAACTCCTTAGAAGTTAAGTTCACAATACAGTGATTTCTGTGTAAAAATCTCAGGACAACTTCACCATAGTTAGCATGGTTTCCACATAAATTATTTTGCAAATGGATAATTTTATCATAAGAACATATTTTTTCATTATGAGACAGAATGTTTCTCAGTAGAAACCAGTAATTTAATGTAGTACTTTCTAAAATCTCCCAATTCTTTGTTTTTAAACTTCTAAACCTCTAACTATGCCTAAGTTAAAAATTATTTCCTCTAACACAATCATTCTCCCCAATCTATTTAATTTATTTATTTATTTAATTGAGACAGGGTCTCCATGTAGTCACAGCTGCCCTAGAACTCACTATGGAGACCAGGCTAGACGTGATCTTACAGAGATCTCCCAGACTCTGCCTCCTAAATGTGGGTATTTAAAGGCATCTGGCACCATGCCAGGACCCAATCTTATTTTTTTTAAACATCATTCTTGCCTTTACTTTTACTCACAAGCTGACTATTTCTGATCTGTTAACATCAACTTTTTTTTTTTTTTTTTAAGGGTTTATTCAGCTTACATCTCCCAGGTCATAGTTCATCACTTAGGGAACCCAAGGCAGGAACTCAGGGCAGGAACCTGGAGGCAGGAGCTGAAGCACAGGCCATGGAGGAATGCTGTTCACTGGCTTGCTCCCCCGGCTCATGCCCGGCCTGCCTTCTTATACTGTACACAACAACCTGCCCAGAGTGGCACCACTCATTGTGGGCTGGGCCCTCCCACACTGCTTGACAATCAAGACAACACTCCACAGATGTGGCCACAGGCCAATCCAATGGAGCCAATTCCCCAACTGAGGCTCCCTCAACCCAGGTGTGTCAAGTTGACACTAAGGCTATCCAGCACAATTGACCCCTTGTGTGTCAATTGACACACAAAACACATCAATATTAAACCACCACCTTTCCAGTTCTTATCCCCAAAGTATGATGTTTACATTAATCACAACCTAAAACAGTACAACCTTAAAAGCCCCACAGTCCTTAAAATGTCCAAACACTTAAAAGTTCACAGTCTGTTAAAAAGTCTCTTAGCTGTGGAGTCTTATCGCCTCTCCTCAATACTGTGCAGCAGAGGCAGCCATGTGCCTGTATATCCCAAATCTAATTGGCTATTGGCTCTCTCCTTGGAGGAATAACCCATGGCTGATGCCACAAGCCTACATCCTCTACAGGTTAGGAGATGTTATAAGCCACAGTAAGACCCTGTCGTATTTATCAGGGGGTAAAAATGTAATTCATGGATTAACATATCATCCAAACATATGTGTCTATGCCAAAGTAACCTACCATAACTATTAGTGCTGCTTAAATACCTATATATCTAATTGCTTGTGCTTCATTAGTAGGATCGAAAGGTTACTCCTGAACAAACTGTCAGCCCATGAAAGGAAACAGCCAGAATTGACCAGAATCCAAGTCAACAGCTCCAGAGAGAGAGGACAGTTTTACTTCTCATCCACCTGTGCCCCTTTTCTAAGCCTAGGGAACAATCTGCGGAATGAGGGGGCGGTGGTAGAATGTAAAAGGCTGCGATGGGAGTGAATGGTGAAACTACACGACAGGATGGAGTCTGGCACTCCATTGATCAACTGTGATTGAACAAAAACAACTGTCACCCCCCACTGAATGGTGGGACTTGGGGTTTGGGCACAACATCTTCTCAAGGATGTAGTGTGTTTTTGCACGAAGGAGGCTTAGACTCATGGATATCACTTATAGCATAAAAAATGAAAAAAAAAAAAAAAACCCTGAAGAAGCAGGACAGTTATGGAGATATAAATGATCTGGGTGGGGTGGTTGGGGGGGAGGGAAAGTGGAAATATGCCTTATCTGAATTGGAACATGATGTACGAAATGCACAAAACCATCAATAGAATTAAAAAAAAAAAAAAGTCTCTTAGCTGTGGGCTGCTGTAAAATCCAAAGCAAGTACTGTCTTATTTCAAAGGGAAGAATCAGGCACACTCAAACAAAACCTAAGTCCAGCAAGTAGCTCAAGGCTGGACACCTGGGGCTTACTCACAATCTTCTGGGCTCCAAAGGGTTTCGGCAGCTCCCCTTCTCTGACTCTGCCATCCATGGCACACACAGCTCATCTTGCAGGCCCAGGCCGACTCCATTCCACACCTGCCGCTGCTCTTAGTGGTTGTCCCACAGTCCTGGCATTTCCAAAAAGCTGGGGTCGCCACTGAAACTGAGGTTGCTTCTGACCTCTCCTGATGCAAAACCTCAGCTTCTCTTCCTGACCCCTGGAATCCTGAGGTCCTCACTGCAACCAAGGCCGCACTCTGTCCAGTGGCCTTTCCTGGCCTCTCCTAGTGCCAGACCTCAGCTGCTCTCTGTGACCCCTTCATGCTTTCAACACCAGAACCATATAGGAGACTTACACGTTACCAAGTCCTGCTTCTGGCTTGACATGGAGGCTTGGGCCCCTTCTGGAACATAGCTTCTGTGTGCTGACCCTGAAGAAATTCTTCCCAGAAGATTTCATCGCAGTAATGCTGGTCTCTTGTTACTTACAGCTGATTTTTCAGCCCCAGTTAACCAGCATCAATTGTCCCAGTACTACAAAGATTTCACGTCAGGATCTGGTCTCTTGTTACTTACAGCTGATTCTTCAGCCCCAGCTGACCAGAACCCACAGATTAAACAGTCCTGACGATCTCTGCTTCCCTTTGAAACTAGAAACTTCACAAGCCAGGCCTCCATCTTCTATAACTCTTTCAGCAAAACTGTTCCAATTTCCACAGCCACGATCTTTAGGCATTCAATGATTTTTCTAGCCCAAAGTTCCAAACGCTTCCACAATCCTTCCCCAAAACACCAAGGTCAGGTCTGTCACAAGCAATAGCCCACTCTCTGGTACCAATTTCTGTTCTAGTTTCTCTTGCATTGCTGTGACAAAACACTCTGACCAACACCAACTTGGGGAGGGAAGGGTTTATTCAGCTTACATCTCCTGGGTCACAGTTCATCACTTAGGGAGCACAAGGCAGGAACTCAGGGCAGGAACCTGGAAGCAGGAGCTAAAGCACAAGCCATAGAGGAATGCTGTTCACTGGCTTGCTCCTCAACTTTCTTAACAGTTCTAGGACTAGGGACCTATTGCAGTGGCATATTTCTTCTTGCCTTATTATGACTGAGGCCCTAGATTTGACCCCCAGCACTAAAAAGGAAAGGTGAAATGAGTATTTAAAATTAAATGGGCACGGGGTGGGGGAATGGGCAGGAACACGGGTCTAGATAAAAAAAAAAAAATTAAATGGGAGAGGGACTCAAAATGTCCAACTGTATGGAAAACATTTACAATTAGAATTTGTGTGTGTGAACCCAGGGCCTCACACTGGGTAAGTAAGTACTCTACCACTGAGTTCCACCTCCAATCTCACAATTAATAATTTTACATTTAAAAAAGAAAAGTGGGGGTTGGAGAGATGGTTCAGAGGTTAGGGGCATTGACTGCTCTTCTAAAGACTTGGGGCTGGTTCCCAGCATCCACATGGTGGCTAACAACCATCCATAGCTCCAGTTCCAGGGGAACACCCTCTTCTGGCCTCTGCAGGCTTTATATGACATGGGTGCACTTAAATACATGCAGGTAAAACACTCATACACAGAAAGAAGGGAGGGAGGAAGGGAGGGAGGAAGAAAAAGGAGAGGAGAGGAGGAGAAGAGAATGGAGGGGAGGGAAGGAAGAGAAGAAAGAAAAGGAAAGGAAGGAGAAAAAAAGAAAAAGGGGAAAGGGAAGGAAAAGGAAGGAAGAAGGAAGAGAAAGAAAGGAGAGAGGGGAGAGAGAGAGGAAGAGAGAGAGGGAGAGAGAGAGAGAGAGAGAGAGAGAGAGAGAGAGAGAAAGAGAGAAGAAAAGTGGGGCTGGAGAGATGGCCCAGTGGTAAGAGCACTCAGGCATGAGGGCCTGAGTTCTGATCCCAGAATCTATATGCAATAAGCTTGGTGTGGCCATGCATATGTGTAATCCTGTGATGTCAAGGGTCTTGAAATTGTTATTTCTAAAAGTACCAATAACTTTAAATACCAACTGGGAAGCTTCTACAAGTGAAAGGACATGCTACTAAAAATTACACAGAAAAAAACAGACATAAACCAAAGCTATCCAACTATGGGGTTTGGAAACAGACCAATCATAATTGCCCAAACCATGCACTCTTGTGTTGTGTTACCATGTTTGTTAAATCACATAATAAATCACATAAGTTATACCTACTATACTTCAATGTGGACATTCACATATAACTTTTAACTTTCTTGTCCCCGAATCTAAGTTCTAGCTATAGAACTTAACAACTGTAGTGGGTAGGTACTATTTCAGACCTTTCCTCTGCACTGTACAAGAGATAATTCTGGGAGTTTATATAAATAGAATCATATGTACTGTTTTTTTTTCATGTAAGATATCTTAAGATTTTCATAAAGAAGTGCCCCTTCAGCTATATTTCATGTTTTCTGATGTCTAACCATCTCCTACTAAGGTCATACCATAATTTAGTCTAATGATGGAAACTTCCAGTTTTAATTCATATATTCCTCCCTCTACATGGTAAACCATGTAATATCAATATTCTCTATGAATCTATGATAGTATTTCTGTGTTGTGGATATGGTTCAGAAGTATGCACAATTAAAATAGACAGAGTCCAGAAGAGGGCATCAGATCCCTTAGAACTGGAGTCATGGATGACTGTTAGCTGCCATGTGGGTCTTCTGCAAGAGCAGCCAATGCTCTTAACCACCAAGCCATGTCTCCAGCCCCTACTTTCTTTTAATGGTGTCTAAGTTTAATGTTTTACTTCAAGTTTAAAAAAAGAAAAAGCAAAACTCAAAAATGCTTGTTATCTAAGAGTGCCGTGGAGTGGGTACATAATTATCATCTTTACCCTACTGGATAATAGCAGATTGTCTCACACATATAAAGATTAACTTTTCCAGTATTCAACAGTTCATCATATAATTCTTTAGCCATGGATCGTCTCTTGAATTTTTATTCTATTTCTTCGATCAATATGCTTATCCCTGATCCAAATTCCTACCATCTTAATTACAGTTTTACAACAACATTTTGATTTTTTATATGTAAGTTCCCCCCTTTGTATTTCTTTTTGATTGGGGCCTGGTCATGTCTTTATGTTTTCCCCTTTTCAATATTTGAACCTTCAATTCACCAAATTTCATTTTAAAATCATATTGAATTTCTGATTAGAATTACATTGACTTTACAGACTAATATGGTAAAAACTGCCACTCTGTAGTAAAGGGTTTCGTATTCGGGAATATAGTGTTCCTCAAGCTTTTCAGATTGTCCTGCCATTTTCTTCATAAAGTTTGTCCTAGTTTGTCTTCCACTGCTGTGACAAAACACTCTCACCAACACCAACTTGGGGAGGAAAGGGTTTATTCAGCTTACATCTCCCAGGTCACAGTTCATCACTCAGGGAGCCCAAGGCAAGAACTCAGGGCAGGAACCTGGAGGCAGGAGCTGAAGCACAGGCCATGGAGGAATGCTGTTCACTGGCTTGCTCCCCTGGCTCATGCCCAGCCTGCCTTCTTATACTGTACACAACAACCTGCCCAGGGTGGCACTACTCACTGTGGGCTGGGCCCTCCCATGCTGCTCGACAATCAGACAATACTCCACAGATGTGGCCACAGGCCAATCCAATGGAGCCAATTCCCCGGTTGAGGCTCCCTCGACCCAGGTGCGTCAAGTTGACACTAAAGCTATCCAGCACAAATGACCCCTTGTCAACTTGACGCACAAAACACATCACTATTAAACCACCACCTTTCCAGTTCTTGTCCCCAAAGTATGATGTTAACATTAATCACAACCTAAGACAGTACAACCTTAAAAGCCCCACAGTCCTTAAAATGTCCAAACGCTTAAAAGTTCAGTCTATTAAAAGTCTCTTAACTGTGGGCTGCTGTAAAATCCAAAACAAGTACTGTCTTATTTCAAAGGGAAGAATCAGGCACTCTCAAACAAAACCTAAGTCCAGCAAGTAGCTCAAGGCTGGACACCTGGGACTCACTCACGATCTTCTGGGCTCCAAAGGGTCTCGGCAGCTCCCCCTCTCCGACTCTGCCGTCCGTGGCACACTCATCTCGCAGGCCCAGGCCGACTCCATTCTACACCTACTGCTGCTCTTGGTGGTCGTCCCAGGGTACCGGCATCTCCAAAAAGCTGGGGTCGCTACTGAAACTGAGGCAGCACCTTCACCAATGGTCTCTTCTGACCTCTCCTGGTGCAAAGCCTCAGCTTCTCTCCATGACCCCTGCAATCCTGGGGTCTTCACAGCAACCGAGGTGCACTTCCACCAATGGTCTTTCCTGACCTCTCACAGTGCCAAGCCTCGGCTGCTCTCTGTGACCCCCTCAAATTTCAACACCGGAACCATATAGGAGACTCTTACACGTTACCAAGTCCGGCTTCTGGCTCGAGATGGAGGCTCAGGCCCTTTCTGGGTCACAGCTTCTGTGTGCTGACCTTGAAGATATTCTCCCCAGAAGATTTCACCTCAGTGATGCTGGTCTCTTGTTACTTACAGCTGATTTTTCAGCCCCAGCTAACCAGCATCAATTGCCCCAGTACCACAAAAGTTTCACTTCAGGTTCTGGTCTCTTGTTACTTACAGCTGATTCTCCACAGCCCCAGCTGACCAGAACCCACAGATTACACAGTCCTGATGATCTCTGCTCTCCTTTGAAGCTAGAAACTTCACAAGCCAGGCCTCCATCTTCTACAACTCCTTCAGCAAAACTGCTCCAAGCTCCACAGCAACAATCTTTAGGCATTCAGTGATCTTCCCAACCCAAAGTTCCAAACGCCTCCACAATCCTTCCCCAAAACACCAAGGTCAGGTCTGTCACAGCAATACCCCACTCTTCTGGTACCAATTTCTGTCCTAGTTTGTCTTCCATTGCTGTAACAAAACACTCCGACCAACACCAACTTGGGGAGGAAAGGGTTTATTCAGTTTACATCTCCTGGGTCACAGTTCATCACTTAGGGAACCCAAGGTAGGAACTCAGGGCAGGAACCTGGAGGCAGGAGCTGAAGCACAAGCCATGGAGGAATGCTGTTCACTGGCTTGCTCTCCTGGCTCATGCCCAGCCCACCTTCTTATACAGTACACAACAACCTGCCCAGGGTGGCACTACTCATTGTGGGCTGGGCCCTCCCACACTGCTCAACCATCAAGACAATACTCCATAGATGTGGCCACAGGCCAATCCAATGGAGCCAATTCCCCAGTTGAGGCTCCCTCGACCCAGGGGTGTCAAGTTGACACTAAAGCTATCCAGCACAGCAGTTTACAAATTTCTTGAGTATTTTATAATTTAAGATTTCTTTTCCTCAATTATTTTTACCAGTTGGTTACTACTGGTACATATGAAAGTTGGTTGTTACTCCTGGTACATACCGAAACCCTTTAAATAATTTCTAGTTTACTCTATTGTATTCTATTTTTATATTCATTGATGAGAAATTATATACTTTCCCACTAAGTTTAACACAAAGGTGTCTATTTTCATAATTTCTATTCTGTTTTGTCATTATGGTTGGTGGTGGTAGTGATGGTGATGATGGTGGTAGTGGTGGTGATAGTGATGATGATAGTAGTGAAGGTTAGAAGATATTAAAGGAGTATGGATTTGCAAAGAGACAAGAGATTATACCTGAGGGAGGAGAAACTGTGATTCATTGCTAAAATTGAGGAAATAAATTTGTCATTTTGAAATATTAGACTGAATGTAACCTAGAAGGTAGATTAAGTGGGACAGCTGCTCCTACATCCTACCCCAAAGCTATGATATCTTCAAGAAATAGATAAATAACTGAAATCTATACTGTAGTACTTTAAAAGTATGCTTCTGAAGTAGCTGATTTACCTTGCTCTGACAATCATCTAAAGAAACAGAAGAGTATTGTGGTGGTTTAAATGAGAATGTCCCCTACAGGCTCCAAGTATTTGGAAATTTTATCCCCAGTTGGTGGCACCTTTTGGGGGCGGGTGTCTCAGAAGGTGTGGCCTTCCTGGAGGAGGTGCTTCACTTGGGGTGGGCTTTGAGAGTTCTTAAGCCTTGATGGATTGATTTCCAGTCTCTCTACCTCCCATGACTGCTTGATGATGTGAGTGCTTAGCTCTTCTGCTCCTGCTCGGGAACCTCAACATGCCTCCCCACCACGACTGCCTCTAATCCCTCTGGAACCTAGAACTGAATGCTCAAATAAACTCTTCTTATTTATTCTTGTATGTGTATGAATGTACTGTCTGCATGTAGGTTGGTGCACCCATGTTGTGCAATGCCGCGGAAGTCAGAAGAGGGTGTCAGATTCCCCTGGAACTGGAGTTAAAGACGGTTCTCAGCCACCAAGTGGGTGCTGGAGATCGAACCCGGGTACTCTGCAAGAGCAGTCAGTGCTCTTAACCACTAGGCCATCTCTCCAGCCCCGGTCATGGTGTTTTATTACAGCAACAGAAAATAACTTATACAGGTAGTTTATAAACTAATATTCTAAAATGTAAAAAAAAAAATAGTATATATCACAAATAAAAATATCACACTGAAAAAAGTCAGGTCCTAAGGACAAAACCATTTTGGGAAGGTTTATGTTAAGGAAACCAAAAATCCAGAAAATATGAACAAAATGACTCCAGGAATGTTTTTCTATTTAAGCAAATATTATGGAAAAACAACTTTGAAATGAAATAACTACTCTTCTAACCGAAAGAATTGTATATGTTATCAACTTCTCTCAAAGTATATAACACACCTAGGCCAGCCTGGTCTACATAGTGAATTCTAGGCCCGTGGGGGCTACACAGCGAGACTCACTCTCAAAATACAAAACAACAAAAACCCTGGATATACCCTAAAATCCAGTGAGAGTTCTCAGTACTATGGTCTTCCACTTAAAAAAAAAAAAAAAAAAAAAAAAAAAAAAAAAAAGCTGATCGACTCATTTTGTACATCTTTAGTCCACTTGGGATAGAATGCCTCAGGTTGTAAAGAATTATCAGTATTTCCTTGTGAAAAGGGACAGAGGATGATGGAGTGATTTAGAAGATAAATAAATGTAGAAAGTTTTTATATGTATTTTCTTTGCAAGGAAAACAGGACGTTTTAGTATAAAGTCACTGAAAATACTATATTCATAGAACTTTGGAGGATAAAACGACTACTGAAGAGTTCTGGTCTTACTAGGGAAAACAAACAAACAAGCAAACAAACAAACATCTACTTCCATTACACAGTACTAAAGTGTGCACTTTGTGGTATTTTAATATTTTCAAGGTTTCAACCATCTCTTTGAGCCCTTAAAATGTTTGTAAGGAAATAAGACATATATTCTCAAAACTGAAAAATGAAATACAAAATCAGTATGACTAATGAGTGGTGAAGGTGGAGCTAAGATTTAGAGTTGAATCACCATCCCAGACACATTATCTCCTGCATAGGAAAGGAAAATAGCTGGATGGTAAAGCTGTTTCAAGCACAGATGAAAGTAGAGGTGAATTGATTTTGTTGTTGTTGTTTGTTTTGGGGGATTTTTGAGGAGTTTTGTTTTTACATTTTATTTTTACGTTATGTGTATGAGCATTTTGCACGTATATGTGTAAGTGTACCCATGTGTGCAATGTCCATGGAGGCTGGAAGACCTGGAACTAGCAATAGGATGCTGTAAGGTGCCATGTGGGTGCTGGAAGCCAAACCCAGGTCCTCTGCAAAGGAAAAGCAGCCACCAATACTCTTAATCACTGAGCTATCTCATTTATTTATTTATTTATTTATTTATTTATTTATTTATTTATTTATTTTTCCTTTTCCAGGAGACAGGATCTCCATGTAGCTCCAGCTGGCCTGGAACTTGCAAGGCAGACCTGATCTCACAAAGATCCACCTACCTCTGCCTCTAGAGTACTAGGACTTAAAGGTGTGTGCTACCACACCCAGCTATTAATTTCTTCTTTATAAAAATTATTTACGTGTATGAGTGTATTTTCTGCACACATGCAAAAGCATCCATAGGTGTTGGATCCATTGGAACCGGAGGTATGGATGGTTGATAGCCACCATGTGGTGCTGTGAACTGAATCCAGGTCCTTTGCAGGAATAGCCAGTGCTCTTAACTGCTGAGTCATCTCTCCAGCCCCCAATTTTTTCTTAAAGCAAAACATAAAGTCAAAACTTTATTAGGCAGTAATCCATAAAGGTTGATATTTACAAGCTTATGCTATTAAGGCTTATATTATTAGGGCTTATTTAAAGGGCTTTTATTTTCAAAGGAGAGCAAAATTATACTTATTTTTTTTAATTTTTTTAATTAATTTTTATTTATTTCTGTATGTGTACGAATGTACTGTCTGCATGCAAGTCTGTGCACCTGTGTCGTGCAATGCCGCGGAGGTCAGAAGTGGGCGTCGGACTCCCCTGGAGCTGGAGTTCTCCTGGAATTGGAGTTTCAGACTGTTCTCAGCCGCCATGTGGGTGCTGGGGATCGAACCCGGGTCCTCTGCAAGAGCGGTCAGCGCTCTTAACCGCTAGGCCATCTCTCCAGCCCCCAAAATTATACTTATAAAAACATAAAAATTTAACTACATTTTTTGTTTTGGTTTTAATGGGTTTTATTTTGGTTTGGTTTTTGGATTTCTGAGATTATGTAGCCCTGGCTGTCCTGGAACTCACAAGTGATCCACCAGCATCTGCCTCCTGAGTGCTGAGATTAAAGGCATGTGCTACCATCCTGGAGTTGGTTTTTAATGTTTTTAGGAAGAAAATAAACGGGGAGGAAAAGTAGGTCTCATTTTATCAGCTTTACTTATTTCAACACTAACACCAACCTTATACAAAGTCTATTTACTAATGCCTGCTGAAGGAATGTTTTTATGCCATAGTTTGACCTCTTGGTAACACAAGCCACACAGTAATCTTAGCTGATAAATTCATATAGCTACAACCTCAGGCACCACTGATCACCTGGTAAAGGTATAAGAAACACAGAGGGAAGAGATAAGTCTTAGAGATACACATTAATAATTTGGAAATTTCAAAGAGATACTAATATTGGGCTGGAGAGATGGCTCAGCAGTTAAAAGCACTGGCTGCGGGGCTGGAGAGATGGCCTAGCAGTTAAGAGCACCGACCGCTCTTACAGAGGACCTGGGTTCGATCCCCAGCACCCACGTGGTGGCTGAAAACCATCTGAAACTCCAATTCCAGGAGAACTCCAGTTCCAGGGGAATCCGACACCCTCTTCTGACCTCCGCGGCGTTGCACGACACGGGTGCACAAACCTGCATGCAGACAGTACATTCATACACATACAGAAATAAATAAAATTAAATAAAAAAAAAATCTTAAAAAAAAAGCACTGGCTGCTTTTGCAGAGGACTCAGGTTCAGTTTCCAGCACCTATGTGGTGGCTGTCAGCCATCCAAAACTCTAGTTCTGGGGAAATCCAACTCCCTCTCCTGGTCTTCACGGCCACTACATGTACATGGTACAATACACATGCAGGCAAAACACTCATACACGGGGCTGGAGAGATGGCCTAGCGGTTAAGAGCACCAACTGCTCTTACAGAGGACCCGGGTTCGATCCCCAGCACCCAAATGGCGCCGAGAACCATCTGAAACTCCAATTCAAGGAGATCTCCAGTTCCAGGGGAATCCGACATCCTCTTCTGACCTCCGCGGCATTGCATGACACGGGTGCACAGACCTGCATGCAGACAGTACATTCATACACATACAGAGATTAAAAAAAAAACACTCATACACATAAAATAAAAATAAATAAAAACATTTAATATTTGATGTAATTAAATTTCAAAATGGCTAATACTTGTCCTTTGAAATTACCGAATCTATCTTAAAATAATTTTAATGAAAATATTTTACATACTCATCTTTAAAACTAGGCTATTGTTCTTTTGCCTTCACTTTCAGGGGGCCAGGACACTAGCCAAGGTTTCTAAAATGCCAGTCATATTTTTTGAAAATGTAAACCCAGTACAGAATTGATATGCTTAATGTTATACAAATTCTAAATCAAGCCACTGTGAAGCTATTTTCAACCCTGCAAGGCTTAGCTCAAAGGCTTTCTTTTACTACCTAGTTCTGAGACCTTGACTAGGCTCTTGCTACATCTTTGACCATAAAATAACAATTACAGTAGCAGTTATTTTTAGCATATTTTCTTTATTTTTATATACCATAAGAAAACAATGTGCATAACACTTCAAACAACCATTAGGCAACATGACAGAAGAAACCTCACAATATGTGCTATAAGGACACAGCCAGCCAGGACTCAGAGAACAAGGACAGAGGACTCAATCGAGCCTGCAGACAGATTCTTTTTATTTGGCCATTGAGCCCAGAATGGTTTTCACATTTTAGAAATATTTTGAAAAACAAGGAAACAAATAAGAATATTCAACAGAGACTCTAAGTAGCTTGCAAGACAATATTATCTAGTGTTCTTCTAGAGAAAAGTTGTCTACCCTTGATCTAAGTTATAGAAACAAACAAAAATCTATCCACTATACATAAAGCTTAGGGTAGAACCCAAGATGCTAGGCAAAACAGAACACTAACAAAAACAAACCCCCAGATTTCTCTCCTAGGCAGCAGCATCTTTGTATCTCTGTCCACCTGCCTACCTGTGTATGGCATGGAAGTAGAAAGGGACTGTATCGGGAAGAAGAGCTGTAAAGAAAGATGGTATTGGGACAAGAGCAGGTAAGGAAAAGAAGACAGCTTTCCTGTCAGATGCAGGTATAGAGCTAAATACAAACACAAAGGCCAAGGACATAGAAGCAGATGGGCAACTTCGGGGAGGAAGGGGACCAACAAGAGTCAGGGAAGAGCATCTGGGAATGGCAGTGAAAGAAAACGATCAAAGTACAACTGTATGTGTGAAAATGTCATATTGAAACCTATGATTTCCTATCCTAACAAAAAACAATAAAACAAAACAAAAACAAAGTAGATGAAAAGCTCTTTGAGAGATGTGGTCCTACTGATGGAGAACACAGCTGTCTTCTCCAGCCCTGCCTAGTCTGCTCTTGAAATCTACCTAATCTTCCCTTTCTTCTTCCTCGGATGCTCCCAAACTGGTCTTCTTGTTACTTCTCTCAACTCCGCCTCCACTCTTCTCTGGAATGAGATTCTATGATACATAAATCCTCCCTAAATTTCAAGTTTGACTTCCTCTCAATGCCCAGCTTGCTCTAGTCCTGGCTGTGCTTCCCGTTACAATGGGTGTGACACACAAATAATAGGCTGTGTCTTTTGCTGATGATCTCCCTTCTTAGTATCCTTACATTCTCAGAGTCCATGCCATCTCCTCCCCACTACACTATCTCACAGGATCTATCTCGAAGAGAAAAATAGCCTGAGGACTGGGGATAAGGACTGCAAACATCAGGAGGTGAAATCCATGAAGAACTTAATGGAAGCCCACAGGTTACACTGCAAACTTAGTACATACTAAAGACAAAACCAAACTCAAAGGCTAAAGATTATGACATAAAAATAAATCACTGACTAATTCTCTGAAATAAAACTAAAGTAGTAAAAAGAACAAATACATGTAAAAGAACAAAATGTGCCTTTCAACACTATTGGCCATTAATTTTCTTTTAACAACTAGCTCTTAACATTAATACATCTTTGTTGTGCCAACGTGATAAACTAAAGTAGTAAAGGACTCAGTGGAGCACTTATGTACAGTATTCTAAATCTTTGAACTTAAAACACTGGTAATTTATTTGATGCAGTAGTGCTTATTTTACAGGCTTCTTAAGAATACCAAAAAAAAAAAAAATCAATCACTTAATCTTTTCATCACCTGGCTAATAAATTTAGAAATTATATATTCATCCTTCTACCATGCTTCAAGACATAATCAAGACTCATTTTCACAAGGAAAAATCCACCAAGAATGTTTTGTTTTACAAAACCTATTTTGGTTACATCATCAAATTGTATTTTAACAATACAGGCAAAAACCAGGATGCATCAACCTTGAATGTATAAACACCAAAACTACGAATATTCTTAAGTAGAAATATTACCCAAGAGTCTAATCTAAAAGTAAACAAGTCATAAACTAAATGTCCTTTACCTAAGTAAACAATGAGAATATTAATTCTTCATTCCCTCTTCTTTTTTCTCTTTGTTTATAGAATCTTTCAGCCCTCACCTCACTAGATAGGAAAGAGGGAGAATCTTTGTCTTCATTTCTGATAAAATAGGCTGAAAAAAAAAATAGAAAACTAACAAGTAGAAAGGAATCACTAAATGTAGTAAAATCAGCTCTCAATTACATGGAGAGAGGAAGTGATGACACATGACACCACAGAATCCTTTTCTTCAACACACAGCATTAATTTGAGAGAAAATTCCCCTTTTGCTTCACTGAGACCAGTGTTAAGAGTTTATTTTTTCTGAATATTCAGTGATTTAGAGGGTTCAAATGAAAGGGGAAAAGGGTTAATACAGAGGGCCAAAGGTAGCCAGCTTGGCTGGGATAAAAATTTCCCACTTAATCTATACAGAGAAAACAGGTGATTATGAAGGCAAAGAATACAGAAAAACTTAATGGGATAATGCTAAAAAATTTTAACATAAAACTTAAGCAAAAAATGTTTTTTTTCCTGTTACCTCAGCATCTCTTCTTCCCACTAATGGGTGTTGTCAGTGACAGCGAGAGCTGCAAGTGGGCTAAAAGCTAAAAACAAAATCTCATGTTTATATTTCATAAAAGGCATATCAGAATATTTATCGTTGCTTTCTGTTAGGCCTGCCATCTGTCTCCGTGGTAATTTATCTCATTACTTGAGAAAAATCAATTCAAACAAAATGTTGGGTAGGCAGGGACTCATCTTCCTTGAACATTTTTAGGTGACTTAAAACTTACAAGATGGCACAAATACACAAAACTAAATATTTATCCAAACACAAGATCTGAGGCATAAATCTCAATTTGTTTCTCCCTGACATATGGCTCAAACTCTTAAGTGGCATATGTTTAGTAGTAGTTCTGGTAAAAGCACAGATTAAAATATTACAGACAAAGTTCAACTGTTATTTCATTCTTACACTTGATCTTAGCAAAAAAAAAAAAAAAAAAAAAAAAAAAAGAGAGAGAGAGAAAGAAGAGATACTTCATTTCTATCATAACAGAAAAACTAACATAAACCTGGGTTTCAAGAAGCAAAACAGCAGATCACAACAAGAAGCAAAACAATCATGTGGCTCAGTTTTTAAAATCCATCGTGAACACATGACGGTTAAACTATAAAACGGAAAATCTGTCCGCCTGTTGGTCTTAGTTAATAGATAGATGGTCAGACACAAAGGTGTTCAAAGGAACTTCCAAACAGCCTCCCACACAAAATCTCTAACATGAGCCCTAGTGTCCCCAGTAACCATCAGAGCCTCCCACCTTCTACCATCCCAAGGCTTTTAAAGGAATAGCGAATAAAAACTCGATTACCGATCACACTCATTAGGACAGCATTGCTGCGATCAGACGCAGAAATTATCTGCTCATTTCTCTTCACCTAGTTCAGGCCGCCCTTCCAGAGGCATGTCAAAAGTTCAGCCCTGCAGGTGGCTGACCCGGGCGAGGAGCCCGGCTCCGGGCCGAGCAGGTGGCCTGCCTACCTGGGGAAAGGAGCCGCCAGGTACCGGCAGCTGCTACACGGGCACAAATCCGAAGGGCGTGTTCTCCAGGCTTTAACCCCCCGAGTGCGGGCCCGGACGCCGGCGGCAGTCGGTGGGGAGGCTGCGGGCGACGGCGCGGCGCAGGGCAGGGCACTGGTCGCGGCTTCCCGGGCCGCCGAGCGCCGGGGGCAGAGGACAGCGGGCCGAGCTCCGGGCCCGCAGGTGTCGCGCAGTCTGGCCAGCCACGGCCGCCGCCCCTCGGCCGCCCGCGCGCCCTGGCGCGAAGCCGGACCCCCGACGGACTCCCGACCCGCAGTCCCAGCCTAACGGTCCCCGCGACGCCGATGCGGAGCAGCCCCACCGGCTCTCACCTCCGAGTCCCGCCGCTCCGAGGCGGGGGAAGGCGGGTGCCCCTGGCGGCTCTTCGCGGTTCCCGGTCGTCCTCGGTCTCCCTTGGCGGCGGAGCCAGTTCCCGGGTCCGCCACGGCCGCTGCTGTGCTGCTAGGGTTGTTTCCTGGCAGTGACGGCGCCGCCTCAGCCCCGCTCCTCGCTCCCTCTCCGCGTAGCTCCTGCTTTCTGTTTCACCCGAGGGACCGCGAACACCGCCGCCGCCATGATTACTACGGAGTCGGGAGGAGGAGCCGACAGGCGGCACGCCCAGTGCGGCTGCGCGAGCCCGGCCGACGGCGCCCCCGGCCTCAGAGTCCCCGAGCCCCCGCGCGCTCCCGCCGCCCCGCGTCGCCCCCTCGCGCGCTGCCAGGCGGCGGGGCACAGCCCTGAAGCGTTGGCGGCCTGCCTACCCGCCCGCTCTCCCGACGCGGACCCAGAATCGTGTGGGTGATGGACGTTCCGGTGGCCACACACGCAGCTCCCAGAGCGCTCTGAAAGCTCCCGCAGTGGTGCCCTGCTCGCCCCCGTCGGAAGCGGGACATGATGCCGCAGGTGCTTTGAGCGACCGTCCTGCGACGGGGAAGCCCGCGAGGGGCGCGGAGGAGGCGACTCTCCGGCGTCTAGCATCCACTGCCAAAAGATGCACTTGAGTGGAAAGCGCGGGGCCAGTTAGCTTGTCAGTCCCTTACCAGCCAGGCCGGATGGAAACGCGCTGCCCAGATTTTTACCTCAGCATGGGACCCCGAGCGCTGCAGAGAGGCCTTGGGCTGTGCAAGTCCGAAGGCTGTGCAGAGGGTCGCCTGTGGGAGTCCTCCCAGCGCTTCCGACCGGGGACCCGTGTACAGGCACTGCATCTGACCTGTTCATTTAGGGTTATTAACCGTGCTGTATTGCAAAGTGGCGATCATTTTAAGCCATTGGACAGAAGGCTCTTGAAAATGTAGGATTTAAAGAATACAATGGCTAAAAAAGCCTTTGTGGGTAGCAGCATCAAAGTGATGCCCACAAAAGCACTATTGCAGACCTGTGCATGTGTGTGCGTGCGTGTGTGAAATCCCTACGTGGATGCTGCTTTGGGGGATGTTCTCATCGCTTTTGTTAAATATTCCTCACTCTTTATTTCTTCGTGGGCCTCAGTGTCCACTGCACATGATTCTCTCATTCTTTTCTATTTTTCTGTTTTTGTTTTGTTTTGTTTTATGTCCCTTTCTCCTTTTTCTGCTCCTTTCGTTTATGGTTCCAGGTGATGATTGATCTTATCTTTATATCCACAACCAGCTAATGAGTTCTTTTTCTTCCCTCCAGTAAATAGGACAGTGATTCTATACCAGATGATATCTTGAGATATTTTTATTGCTCTTCAATAAAGTCCTTTCTCTGAGAGAAATGTTTCATTTTCTTAGCTCTCAGCTTTGGGCCTCCCCCAGACAAAATTTCTGGAAATCTGATCTCGGAATAAGGGAAGTAAGTATAACTGCTTATTGTTTTACAATATGAGAATTTATCAGTGTGGGGGAGTTGGGTAGCTTCTACATATTGCTGCCCAGATCTTGTTTATTTTTTTTAATTTTATTCTTTTAATTTTTATGAGTGTATTGCCCATATGCATCCGAGTACACTGGTGACGTACAGTGCCCACGGAGGTCAGAGGAGGGTGCTGGATCCTCTAGAATGGGAGTTTGGGATGATTGTTAGCCACCAAATGGGTGCTGGGATCCAAACCTGGGTCCTTTTCAGGAGCAGTCAGTGTTTTTTTTTTTTTAATTAATTTATTATTTTTTTATGTGTATGAGTGTACTGTCTGCCTGTAGGTTGGTGCACCCATGTCGTGCAATGCCGCAGAAGTCAGAAAAGGGCGTCAGATTCCCCTGGAACTGGAGTTAAAGACGGTTCTTAGTCGCCATGTGGGTGCTGGGAATCAAACCCAGGTCCTCTGCAAGAGCAGTCGGTGCTCTTAACTGCTGAGCCATCTCTCCAGCCCCATGGAGCAGTTAGTGCTTTTAACTGCTGAGCCATCTCTGTAGCCCTCAGGAGCTCTTGTTTGTTTTGAGGCTAAACTAGTTGTTCAAACTTAGCACTAAGCTGGTCCTTTCCAAAGCTACTTGTGAGATTTGTGAGAATTCAGAAATCTACAATTTACCCCCTCAGGATTCTAATTCCTTTGCTTAAGAATAAGTCAAGAAATAACATTAAAAATAAGCTGTTGGGGCTGGAGAGATGGCTCTGTAGTTAAGAGCACTGGCTGCTCTTGTGGAAGACCCAGGATTCAATTCCTAGCACCCACCCGGCAGTTAACAACCATCCATAAGTCCAGTTCCAGGGTAATTCAAAGCCTTTTTCTGTCCTTCGTGAGCATTGAACAACACGGATGGACTTACACACATACAGCCAATGCGCTGCTCATACAGATAAAAAATAAAATATTTTAAGGACTGGAGAGATGGCCCTGCTGTTAAGAGCACTGACTACACTTACAGAGGACCCAGGTTTGATTCCCAGTACCCACACAGTGGCTAACAACTGTCTGTAACTTCAGTTCGAGGGTATCTGATGCCTTCTTCTGACCTCCACAGGCATTGGCCAACATGGGTGCACTAACACACTTGCAGAAAATACACTCATACACATAAAAATAATAAAATATTTTTATTTTTTTTATTTATTTATTATTTATTTTTATTTATGTTTAATCCAATTTTTATTGAAGCTTTGTGCATTTCATACAAAATTTCCAATCAAGTCTAGATCCATTCCCCATTCCTTGCCCCCAACCCCACCAGAGCTCATGCATTCTGTCAAACATGTTTTTCATCTTTTTCTCAGTCTCTTTTAAAATTTTCGATGTAGAAGTTTACTGTTTTGAGCAGAAGTTCACTGTTTCAGTCAGTTCTTTGACCCAGTCTTTTATTGTTGTTGTTGTTCCTTCCAATCTGCATCACTCCAAAATATGCTTATATGCATGCCACATATATCATTTAGCATCTTCAGCTTATGATTTCTTTTTTTTTTTAATTAGGCTGAAAGATGTCATGTTTGAAGGCTCCTCCTTGGCAAGCCCAAACAACCACCAGTCCTGCCCTTGTGCTCCACGCTGGGGTTTTCCCTTACCATGATCACCAGATGAGGTCCAGTAAGCACCACGTCCTGTCTCCATGATACAGCCTGGGTAGTCCAACAGTGGCAATCAGTACTCTGAAGAGGCTGAAACCCGGTAGTTGCTCAGTCCACAAGATGGATGTCTCAGCAGTCCCCATCTGGCACTGAAGGTTTGGAGGATTCTTGGAGAGACATGAGTCTTCAGTCCATATTGGAAGGTTGAAAAGCTGTGTCTCATATCTTTGAAGGATGGCAAATGCAGTGGCACCCACAGGGTAGCTGCACTTGCCAGTAAGACAGGCAAAACAACTGTGAATAAAGTAATTTTAAATAATAAAATATTTAGAAACTGAAAAGCTATACTTACTATGCTTGAAGCCCACCTATATACAACAGGCAGAGCAAGAAATAACAGCTATGCTGAAAGAGATGAAGGCATCTGGACATTTTGGTATGTTATGCAATGCTGTGAGGTGGAGTCAGGTGAAGACTATTATAGTATGTGGAAATAGAAGCACACACATGAATGACCCTACATTGAGTTCTCTGAGAACAGAATCATAAGAATTTATGTTGGCTTTGACAAGTCACTTCTTCCCCCTTGAGCTCTCAATAATACGCAATACTTTGATCCCTATTCCTTTACTTTTTCTTCTTCACTTTGGCACTACATTTTTTTAGTTTTCCTCTTATTTCTCTGGGCACAGGTTTTCCAGTCCCTTGCATGGTGGTGAAAGCCTTTAATCCCAGCCCTGAGGAGGCAGAAACAGGTGGATTGAGCCACCCTGGTCTACATTGTGACTTCCTGGAAGGTGGGGACTAGGGAGATCAGTATCAGACTGGGATGAATTAATTTAGAATAATATGGAGATCAGGAATTTCTGAGAAGCAGCTCAGAGCCCAGACAGGAGGGTCTGCTGATAACAGAGCTCATCCAAGATCCTGTCGATTGGAACACCAAATGGGACACAGTTGCCAAGCTCTGAATTCCTCTTGTGTTCCATGGGGAAAGTCATCCTGGGGCAGTCTCCTTTGATTTAACTCCCTCTAGTTAGTGCATACTGTATTCAAGACCTAAGTGCATTCTGTTATTGCTAACTGTCTTGCCTGCTTTTACCAAGATTTATGTAAACTCTTAATGATTAACTGCCTTCCCCCAAGAGCTCATCTATGAAGCCCTCTCCCTCAACTCTCTTTGTATGAGGCACATTCCTTGGAATCCTGGCCCCTTTGCATCCTTTTTGATATCCCTGCTTTTTACTATATAAGCTTGTAACAAAGGGCAATAAAATGAGATTTGCAGAAAAGATCAGACTCCCAGGAGTGCATCTGTAGGCACGTCTGTGCCATCCCTGCTAGAGTTAACTGGGAGCTAGGGTGGGCCAACACTGGCATGTGCCCCTGCAGGGACACCTTATCAAAACAAAAGAAAACAACAAAAACCCAAACAGCATCATCATCATCAACAACAACAGCAACAAAGAATCCCTTTGTAGAGTCCTGCTCTTCTCTCAGCCTAATAAATTTTAAGAGTTCAATATTTAGCAGTTGTTTGTGGGTGGGTATGCACATGTTCTCATGTGCATTTATGTGTGTGGAGGTCAGAGGTCAATGTCAGGTGTCACCTCCCCAAGGTCTCCCACCAAGCCCCCTCCTTCTATCTCCATTTCCCCAATGTTGGGTTTACAGGTACCACTGGCTTTTTACATGGGTATTAGTGATTTGAACTCAGGACTTTTGCTTGTGCAACAAGTGCTTTATCAACTGAGCCATCTCTACAGCCCCCCAAATTCTGTTTTAAGTTATTTTACATTGCCATAATAGTCTTGTAGCCTATGCAGTATCACCTAACCCATGTGTCAGGTTTCACTTGTATTTTTGATCATTTTCACATGTCTCTGGTCTAGTCTCTTCACCTAAATTCCATACTGTCATCAGTTGCTTTACTGACTGTGCTGGATAGCTTTGGTGTCAACTTGACACACCTGGGTTGAGGGAGCCTCGGTTCTGGAATTGGCTCCATTGGATTGGCCTGTGGCCACATCTGTGGTGTATTGTCTTGATTGTTGAGCAGTGACAGTATAAGAAGGCAGGCTGAGCAAGCCAGTAGAGAGCAAGCCAGTGAACATCACTCCTCCATGGCCTGTGCTTCAGCTCCTGCCTCCAGGTTCCTGCCCTGAGTTCCTGCCTTGAGTTCCCTAAGTGATGATCTGTGACCTGGGAGATGTAAGCTGAATAAACCCTTTCCTCCCCAAGTTGGTGTTGGTCAGAGTGTTTTGTCACAGCAATGGAAG